>JANTCA010002557.1:0-11270 GCA_024741275.1 Chironex yamaguchii | reverse complement strand
TTTAAAATACTACTCTGTACAATGGTTCCTACTTTCTAAACTCTTTAAAATACTACTCTGTACAATGGTTTCTACTTCCCAAAGTCTTTAAAATACTACTCTGTACAATGGTTTCTACCTTCCTAAATCGTTAAATACTACTCTGTGCAATGGTTTCTAATTTCTAAAATCTATAAAATACTACTCTGTACAATGGTTTCTACTTTCTAAAATCTTTAAAGTACTACTCTGTACAATGGTTTCTACTTTCTAAAATCTTTAAAATACTACTCTCTACAATGGTTTCTACTCTCTAAAATCCTTAAAATACTACTCTGTACAACGGTTTCTACTTTCTAAAATCTTTAAAATACTACTCTCTACAATGGTTTCTACTCTCTAAAATCTTTGAATTACTACTCTGTGCAATGGTTTCTACTCTCTAAAATCCTTAAAATACTACTCTGTACAATGGTTTCTACTTTCTAAAATCTTTAAAATACTACTCTGTGCAATGGTTTCTACTCTCTAAAATCCTTAAAATACTACTCTCTACAATGGTTTCTACTCTCTACAATGGTCTCTATTTTCTAAAATCTTTAAAATACTACTCTGTGCAATGGTTTCTACTCTCTAAAATACTTAAAATACTACTCTCTACAATGGTTTCTACATTCCAAAATCTTTAAAATACTACTCTGTACAATGGTTTCTACTCGCTAAAATCCTTAAAATACTACTCTCTGCAATGGTTTCTACTCTCTAAAATCCTTAAAATACTACTCTCTACAATGGTTTCTACTCTCTAAAATCATTAAATACTACTCTCTACAATGGTTTCTACTTTCCAAAATCTTTAAAATACTACTCTGTACAATGGTTTCTACTCTCTAAAATCCTTAAAATACTACTCTCTACAATGGTTTCTAATTTCCAAAATCTTTAAAATACTACTCTCTACAATGGTTTCTACTCTCTAAAATCCTTAAAATACTACTCTCTACAATGGTTTCTACTCTCTAAAATCTTTGAATTACTACTCTTTACAATGATTGACAATAAGTATAAACATGAACTCTTATCAACGCAAGCATCATTCTCCACAAAAAATATACACAACATACAAGCTGTAAGCCATAAAATCCAATCAAAAATCATTTTGGATCTCACTGTTAATTCAGATCCATTTATGAGATAATCGTATTTAGCAAAAAAACTTGTCACTGATGTCCAATTACAAATCGCAGATTTTAAAACTGGAAATAAGTTATAAACCACAAATGCAAAATCAAACCAGGAATTTTCTACACACTTCTAATAACCACCAAGAACTCTCCTAAATTGAATTTAACGCAAATCAGAAACGTTTCGTTGAGACTGCACATCGTTAGTGGCCTTTATATCACTACTTTGGTTATTGATAGCCTTGTTCTTAGGAGAAAATTACATCATTTACACCTTCCAAATTATCCTTGACTCAAAGACTCTTCTTCTTCAAAAAAATTGTCCGCTTCAAATTAGAACTTAAAACATAAAAGAAATTGACAATGTTATAATTGGTTTGAAATTGCAAAACGTGTGACACTCGTTGCTTCAAGAAGAGTTTGTCAACTGTTGACATTCTGTTGACATACGTATAGATACCTATGAACTCGGGTCTGCATAAGCAACTTAACAAAGAAACAGTAACGGCTCCTAGCTACGGAGTTAAGTTTGTTATAATATCTTAGCCACTGTACTTTCAACCAATTAAAGGTAAGATGTAAAATTATGGCATTGGTTTAAACACGTCGTTCGACTACAGAAAATTACAAAACAGGAAATACTTGCAGATCACATGTGCGAAAAAACTGATTGCAATTCCTTTAAAGCCCAGGAAAATATATCTTTAAAACCGAAACAAACTTTAGCGAATGTTTCTCTGAAGGCAAATCATAATTATTATTTTCTTTTCTATTTATAACTTGAAAAAGTAGCCATCCTAGTCAAAGTTTGTAGAGCGCATGTCTAGCCTTGTTTTCAGCACTTTTAACGACATGTCGAAACCACGAAAAATTAAGAGCACCTACAACAGATGTAAATCTAGCACCGATAGAAGTGTGCAGAAGCAGACTTGGTGGACTCCTAAAACAGTCAATAAACCTTAAACATACAGTTGAAATGTAACCAACAAAACAATACCTGCGATAGTTTTCTGCGCGGTCAATTTACTGCCATCAATCCTCTTGACTTTTGTGTACTTCAAATGAGGGGGTTCATCGCCGGGTAGAAGAGGAGGAGGCGGCCGTTTCACTCTTCTTCCGGAGGTTGGGGAAATAGGCTGTATTGACTGGGGTATTCCAGGAGCGCTCTCCACTAGCTGATATCCATATCTGGCATAATTTACAAAGGCATGGCACTTGCATTTGTCATCACAATGACCAGGAAGCGGCGTCGATTGCACGACGGAAGTTGATGATTCTCGCTTAATACCAACATCAGAGCCTGGCGACGAGGAAGACGCATAATGCATAACACCAGCACTTTTTTCTAGCGCTTTATAGCCACGGGAAACATCGTGTTCTGTAGAACAACAAGCACCTGCAAGACAACAAGAAGAAAACACACCTTAAATCAAGGGAAAAACGAAAATAGTGTCGATAACTGGACGGTAATATCGTGTAATATCGTAAAAAGTGCAAGAGTACTAAGGTCTATCCTGACATAGCAAAAAACATCTGACACTGCTGAAAGCGAAAGCCAAAACAGAAAAAAATAGATCAAATGAATTTCCCTCTTCCCCATCGTTTGGTTTTGGCTCTTGACGGCAAGGGCTTCAAATATCTTTCATCAAACCTATGCAATGGAACGGCAGATCGGTCTCGGCGTTGGCTTTCAAGTGTGAGGGTTGCGAGTTTGAGCTCAATCGGCTCCCTCATAATGCAGCTCTTCTGGTTATGGTCCGCTCATGTGGAGGAAATATGAATGTATAATGTGCCTAATAAGATATATATACACAATATACATAAATATATATAAATGTGTATATAACCTATCAAGAAACACAAGAAACCAACTAAGCAATCAAACAAAAAATGTGTGATCAGTAATTATATGCTTGGAATAGCACGTCACAGGTTGTATCCGTGGTGACGACACTTGGTTAATATTCCTGGATAGCTAGTTACACAACTGTGTATACTGCAGATATAGTGCCACGGAATTGCTAAGTCTAAACAGAATTTAGCACAGCGCATATGACTTTTACCAGAAATGAAAAAACATATGTGGTAACCTTTTCATGAAAAATATGGATAGAAACTAGCCAATGATTAACAAGGAAGAATTATTAGAAGAGTTCAAATGAAAAAAACCGAACTCTTTCTGCCTACAGAGTCCTGCATTTCTTGTTTTAATGCAGACAGACTCAAACACAAGGTTGCCATATATCGATTTTTTCATTTCTGACGATTCGTGTTAGACGAAAAAAGCTTTTAAGTACGTTCTTAGCGCAATAAATTTTCAAAGCGATTGTCAATTTTTGTGCCACAAAAAGCTTGTTTTTATAAACTCTTTTAAATCTCTAACGCATTTAATGGTAATTACTCCCTAAATGCACAATGTAAGAATAGAAAACGTCTCGTTGCTGTTTCAAATCAGTGTGCGTTTCTTGAAAGAATTGTTACTTTGGCTAGTACAAATAATTGTAATCATGACGTATATACAACGTACCCTGACAGTGTGCAGAATACACCACAGGAGTCGTTGCTTCTGATGGCTGTGCAATTATATTATGCGAGACCGAAGAACTGGCAGCCAAGCTGCCTCCCGAACAAGATTCCAATGAATGTTGAGAATGGTCAATTCGCAAAGGTTGTTTCCAGGTGACCGATTCTTCATCGTGCAGCCTTGACCTTAGAGTCTCTTGTACCTTTTCATGCATATCTCCAGAACTCGAATAACTACAGGAACAACCTGGTTTACCACATGAATTGCTATGGTCTAAATAAGGCTTCGGTTGTACACAATCTGGGCAGCTACAGTGGGACGTGACTGTCTCCTTCAATGTTTCCTGATGAATCGGCGATAAAGCCACACTAGTTGCATTCTTCTTACTGGCATCTTCGTCTTGTAAGGCTTCCAGGACCTGTTTTAACTGCTGGGCGTACGGAGAACGTGGTTTGTCAGGATTATCTGCCTCTGACACCGTCACCTGTCCACCTTTCTGAAGAACGATGAATGGACGAGGGGATCTTGTTCTATCCGTATCATTAACAAAATGTTTATGACTTGACGAACTATGAAATCGTTCACTCTCCGATGACCCTCTTGCATGATAAACATGATTACTTTCGCTATCCGCATCATTGGAAATATATTTTATGTTCTGATGGGACACACTGTCTCCACCACTTTTATGATTAAGTACAAAAGACACAGCATCATCGAGTTCATTATAGTGCTGCCTTAAATTACTAATCGTTTCATTTGCCAAACGAATCTGCCCTTGTAGCAAAGATACGTTTTGTCTCGCTGTTTCAAGTTGATTCTCGAGAATCTTAATCACATGATATCCGTGTTTCAACTTCTCTTTAAAATCACTTAACGTTCTGTTTACATCAAGCGTCGACGAAAAGCGAATTTCAGCCATCGCTGATGTTTACGGCAAGGGACGTAGTACACTACAAGGGAAAAGAAAAATCTTTAATACAGACTTAAAAGGATTTACCTAGTACCTAGTCCACATAGATTTAGAGCAACGAAAATAGATCAAATCGGCAGAGAGAGGAGATTAAACATAAAGTCTGACTTTCTTCCGATTGTCACTCTCTTACAATGGCACTTTGCAATGAGCATTAGCGATAAATACCTGTACTTGCTTCGATCCAAAGAGCTATATGTGATCTAGTGACAATATCAAGGAGTGTACCTACTTCTTCCCATAAATGAAAATAACCTCGTTCTTCTCCAATAGCACCAAGTCAGAATAATAAGAATGCTCTGATTATCACGCACAAACACAAACAAGTCAGTCATTTCATAGAAACTCATCAAGAATGGCTTAGCAATAATCTAAGTGAACATCTTGCACTTCATAATGGAGTATCGCTTTCCTATACTGTATAAGACTGCCTCTTACGACTGCTTCCTTATTGACCTACGGTGACTCCTGCCGCCATTTTGTACGGGCCAATTTTGGCCTCAATCTTTCTTGAGGATTGCATATCACAAGCAGCTGATAAATTTAACGTAAACGTAACAAAACTGATGTCCACACCTAAAAGTTAAAATTTTGAATCTTTTGTTCGAAACCTGCAATTCAAAGGTAATATAAGCTATGACTCTGTATGCTCGAATTTTGTTGCTCCCCAGACTGTAGAGTCTGGATTCACCGGGGAATGCGTTTGGTCGAATTGCGTCTGAGCAAGTCTATGACTTGGGGAAGTTTTCGCGCAAGTTTATGTCATATTTTACTTCATCACATCACATATTTTACTTCACACTTTCGTCCACGTATTCTCCAATACTAATTCGAACAACATTATACAGGACTGTAATTTCAAAACTATGGCAACCAGTCAACGTTTTAGCCATCAAGAACCACGTAACCACAGAATCAGTCACTGAATTATTTCTGTAGCATTTATGGAAGACTGGCACCGATAATCACACTGTTCCAAAAAGCAAAAGTATTTGCCTCACCAAGCTAAATGGACTAGATCATGGACTGGGGAACATAAAACACTGTGCAAGGATATGGGGCCATAGAGATTGACACTAACACCCACCACACACTAGTGCAACCAATACAAGAGTAAACACCTACCTCATGCGCACTGCGAAGCCCATGAAAGGTCTTGCAGTATTAACTTGGTACAAACTGCAGATGAAGACCTGCACATCAAGAAAAAGGGTACATAATTAAAACTGGATTTTAGACCAATTTAGATATTAAAGAGGAGAGGGACAGAAGGCAACTGGCCTCGAAGATATGAACACAGAAAAAAAATTGAAGAAATTAATAAGTTCGAGGAGAGGTGCCAAATTTTCTCTCTTCTCCTCCAATCCAGTCAGGTGCCATGCTTTGTCCACGCATTGATGATGATGGAACGGCAAGCTCTTCTGTCACATAATACATAACAAGAGTTATGTACTGACCGTTGCTTCCTTACACACTCTGATGTTGCTTATCCGTGTACATCTTGGGCGCGAATCAATTTGAAGTACAAAAGGTATGATGGTCTATGAAACGAAGCGAATGATTGTGGCGGACGAGAACGGCAGGGAACGAATGTACTGAAGAATACCGCACTACACTTTACATTCAAGAGGACCAATAAGGTTAAATGTTATGTTAACCATGTCATGTTTCATGACAAATGTAACCAAAAGGTTATTGCATACAGTAAATGTAGTATCAAACACTCTGTACAATAAGTACCCAACAAAGTACTGGTCTGCTTTACTCGGCTCCATTTTTATTGTATTATCCATTCTCAATTCAATTCCTACTAGCCTCGATGCCTTAGCTCCTGAAACGACTCACCTTGACACCTGGATGCGTGTTCCTTTTACTCAAAGATACGTTTTGGCCTCATCTTACCCTACCGAGAACACACAATCTCTTATGGAGGATAATTTTTCCCTACTCGTCAACACAAAGTAGGATACTTGGTAAAAAGAATTTTTCTGACACAAAATGATAAATTCTTGCATCGCTATCTGTATAAAACCGTGTATAAACGAATTGTCTTGGACACTGCTATCACGACCTTGACCAGAAAACATTCACAGTTACTAAAGGATACTTTGTTACTCTGGATTAAATCCCCTATTCTCCTCCCTGAAATCTATTGAGCGATAATTATTATAAAGCATGCATTTACTGTGTAAGTTTTATAAAAGCACCTTCTGACGAATGAACTGACTATGTTGTTCACAAATATTTTCCGACCATTGGTTTCAACTCGCAAATTACTAAAATGATATTTGCTTAGTTGATTTATCTTTAAACAATACGCTTTTAAACTGGTCGGTGCCATAACTCACAGCTGTAACTAAATCCTTCTACAATTGCGAGGAAACTTTGAAATAACATGAAATGACAATAAAGCGATTATTACCTGCATCTTAGCCCCATGCAGTAAAGTACAATTTTGTTTTTGCTAAGAAAATACACAATCTTTAAGCCTTTACCCTCACTGCAAAAGAATGACAATCTTCAAAATTACTCTTAATTTGTGACAATAAGATACACAAATTGGCAATTTTATCGCCCTCATGTGGAAGAGGATAACCAATCCGCGAACTTTCCACTCACGGGCTCTAATCAGGCGACAAATGCCTACGATTAAAACCTTTTAGGTCAAAAATTTGCGGACGAGTCGCTCCCTTCTTTAAAAAGGCCATGAAGTTACACATTTTTATGATTACATAATACCCCTACGTCGCTTAAGTGTCGATAATTAATTTGTGAAAGCTTTCTTCATCTTCCAAAAGCCGCCAAAGAATATCAGTAATAAATGAAGAATTATAGCTTTTTCAAAACATTTTACTGCAAAAGCCAAAATAGGCATGAAACTGCAACAATATACAGTGAAGCAGACAAAATGTCCTTCTGTTTCGATTATAAAAACATTCACTCGATCAACTTTGTTTGTTTTACAATTGAAGGAGACAACCCATACTCAGTTATTATTTGTCAAGCTACAACTGAGCTATGAAGAATCCATAATGCACTTTAAAACATCAGGAGCACACTTTTAATTTAAGATGAAACAACAATTACACAATTATTGCTTTGCTATGGTATGTCACGCTGCTAAAGTTTCTCATGATACGATTAACGTTAAAAAAATGGATAAAGCTGTATGAAGTTACCGAAATTATAATTAGTGACGCTGTGTACCGTAATGAATGGTTGAAAGGATTCGTTTTTGCAGAGGAGTAGGCGTATGTTATATACAGAAGTTCTATGTTTTAGTCCAGCCTGGTTGCTTTTATGTCATCCCTATACAAACAATATTGTATAGTAGGAAGGTGATTCCAAAACGAGGCTAGATCGTTTGACCAATCATATTGTCTGACTTCATGTGTTTCACACTATTATACGTGAGGCAGATTTGTAAACAACAGCAATCTTTCTTTGCCTCTAATATGAGAGTATTAGGATCTTAGTTCCTATTGTTGGTAGCTATTGTAAATACTCTTGTACTGAGTAAATTGTTTTTGCCCGTAAACTACAATATGAAGATGACAGGACGAATTCCACTGAATGACTTGGCACCTCACCCTTAGCTTATGACTTAGTGACCTTTAAGCATACTAATAGGTTTCAAGGATTTTGGTTACTAGTTAACACTAGATGGTAAAGAATTGTGTCGTTGGCAGCCACTGAATATTATCCAAAATAGTCTATTTCTAAGCTCATTTTTCTATCTGAGTAGCCCTCAGCACTACAGTCGACACAAAGCCAGATGAAAACTAGAAATCACTTAAAGAGCACCGATCTTATAGACGTCGACAGGGTGGTCTTGTGCTAAGAACAGAAATTAAGGTACGATTATGACCAAGGTGGCGTCGAACCCGGGTCTCAAGACTGCAAATCTGACGCTTTAATTTCTGAGTGCAGATCTTAGCCAAGGCAGCCTAGCCAAGCCCATTGTCAGCGTCTAAGCAAGTCTCAGGCTACTTGCTGTTATAAATTGACCGATATCTCGCTGTAAGAAGCATGTAAAGCAGTTAAAATCTCTAGATACATTATCAGAGGACATAGATACTTGTCTACTACAAGGTTGTTCTACAACAGTGAAAAACGGAAGAAAGAAAGAAAGCACTTTTACCTTGATCAAAATTTAAAATCCGCAGTAGTGGTCTTAAAGACATAATCATGACTACAACTTTACAAGGTATAGATTTATTAATACCTCGTTTCGTACCTAGCATAGCAATGTAACGTCTATATAAACTGGTTAACGCATGTACATATCAATACATTTAAATCATCTTTTGAAGAAATAAAGAACCGAGTAATAATACTTCATCATTTAAACGCTTGGTGTTTGTATTTTTCACCCCATCCTAAAAAGTTCTTCGAAATCCGTCTGCAACTTACCGAAATATATGGACAAAGGAGAAAACAAACATCAAAACTTAACCTGATTGGCGGGTGCAGTAAGTCAAACAATTGTCTAATATTTGTTAACTATTGTCCGTTCAAACAGGGCGGCTAGAGCATACGGTGGGCTCTGGCGTACGGCAAATTGGGTGGCCTATACGGTGGCCCAATCAAACCCAGGGGGAAGAGAAACATGGGATGTTATTACCAGCCCAGTCGTCCTTACTCTTAAGATGAAACGGGGCTAGTAGACTGGGCACCATGACGTAGACTGGGCACCATGACGTAGACTGGGCACCATGACGTAGGCTGGGCTGGACCACCCTCACATTAACTGAAGAAGTTTAACAGCCGAAAGTTAACAGAGGCACGTTTTGTAAAGCATATGACGTATGAAAAGAGGGATCCTTGCTGAAAAAAAATTTTGCGTGAGCATTCTCGTCTTGTCCGAGGAAGGTGCTTTTCAGAGTACTTGGCAGTATTTAAAGTGGAATAGGTGAGATGTGAGTGGGGGTGGCATCAGGAGGATCGACGTTGGGTTAAGAAGACCAGGATTGGGTCTGAAGTGGGGTTGGGTAAAGTGGAGTGGAATTGGGTTAGAGAGAGAGGGGCTTGGTTAGAATGAGTGGGGATGGGTTAGAAGGAGCAGGGTTGGGCTAAGAGCAGTGGGGTTAGGTTAGAAGGAGTGGGGTTTGGTTACCAGGTGCGACACTCCCAATATCCCAATATTCTTGTATCATTCGGGAGATGTTGTTTAGCGTCTGTTGAAAAATTACTAAAATATGTAGAAAAGGCGTTACTGTCAGTTTGGAGACACCTAAGGGGAGTGTAACGCAAACCCAACCAAAATCTCAAACCCTCATCCTCGAATATTTGCCTCTTAATTTGTCCGTAAACAGAGCTTCTTACCAGGCCACTATTCAAGAAGAATTTTCTTCAACAAATGAACCTTTTAATATGAGGGGTTTATTTTAACACCCATTGACGCAGAAGCAATATAAATGCCACACATCTTTTCAAGTCGAATTTCTCTTTTCTAGAAGTTGTTTTTCATGTTATATGAAAGTACAAAAGACCCGCAGGTAAGATTGTGGTATTGTTGTACCATGTCTGTTGTTATTCTTGAACTAAAAAAACTCTCATAACAGATAGATTAAGAACAAAAGACATTTCATCGACGAGGACTTCGGATTATCTGAAACACTCTAACAACCGCTGCATGTCTGACTTTTATGTTTCTAAGATAAGAGAGTAGCTTCAATTTGTTCATTTGAAATAGTGATACAAAGAAGTTATTTTACACAGCATATATCACAAGTAAACCGCAATTGCTAATACCACTCAAAGCAATTCTGTCCCTTATAATGCAAAGTACAAAAGATACCAGCAATATACAGCCTCTTGATAACCTAAATCACTGTGAACAATCAGCCACCAACCACGTACATTGAAAACAAAATGGGGGCGTTCTCGTTGATACTGAAGTGAACCGTTGACTGTATCTCACCGAAAATAGCACAAACGATTCGCAAACAAATCTGAAGTTTATACCTCAAATTACTGAAATCACAGACGTAAAGATATAATTGTGATCATCAAATATTCAAACCCAAGTCTCACGATTGTAAATCTGACACCTTTTCTACTAGGCTGAACAGCTCAAAAGAAAAGGTCAGAAGACAACGTTTACATGCTATGACGCTAAACGCAAGTAAAAACCAGAATCACTGATTCAACTCTTTTTCAACAGCACAGGGAAAGGAGGGCATGCAATCTAATCTCTTATTTCAATTTTCCCTCCAATTGGTTTATTATCAGATCCCAAAGAACACTTAGCTCCTGTGTCATCGTGAGGACAAAAGGCTAGAAGTGACTTCTTTTCTAGCCAACCTCACGATAGCTACACTGCATTCCAGGTGTAAAACAACTGCAATTTTTTGACACAAACATGACGATGGTTGACGATGCCGCATTTCATAAGGCTTCTCGCGTTCAACCTGACCACACTGGCCAGTAATTAACAGCGTAAATGAGGCAACATCTGCTATTACGCTACACTATGACAACACAGTATAAAGACAACACACAAAAATGAAGAGTCAGCAAAACAAACGATTGAGAATAATAATAATAACAATAATAACAATAATAATAATAATAATGATGATGATGATAATAATAATGATAATGATGA
>JANTCA010002555.1:0-11270 GCA_024741275.1 Chironex yamaguchii | reverse complement strand
GGAGTGTCGGACGAAAAAAGCTTTTAAGTATGATTTTAGCGCAATGTCGCAAATTTTCAAGGCGATTTTCAAGTTTTATACCACAAAAAGATTGTTCAAAAACAGAATTACAAACTTGTAGAAGCTGGAACTGAGAGAGATAATAAATACCATTAAAAGCAACACCTTGACTTGATAGAGCATGTAATGAGAAACTAAGGTCTTGAACAGCTCAGCCTGACAGGCAAAATTGAAGTTAAACGAAGCATTCGGCGACAGCGTTTAACTTACACTAAGCGCATATTGGGCTTGCTTCAACGTGATTGCAAGATTTCCCTGAGAAAATCATGAGAAAGAAGAAGGTCGTAGGCCATGACCACCAGCGCAAGAAAACATGGTACCTGCACCTGAACAGCAAGACTTCTATCTATTAAGTGTGGCTATTGGACTTACTTGGACTTATAGCCGTTGACCATAGGCTGTTCCGCCCTCGGTCGTCGCAGGCGAATGTTTTGTCCCACACGAGTCCACACTACTGAGGTCGATTTTGTGCCATTTCGGCTGCAGCTTTAATTGTTTCCTCCCGAAAAGTCTTTATGAGGCCACATTGTCGCAGGTCCTCGGTTACCAATTTGCACCAGGATAGCTTCGGCGCATTCTGTGGCGCTCTCCACTTCTCTGGCTGTTTGCTTACAAAGATACTTTTGGGCAGCCGGTAGTCGATGGTGTTCCGATCTCCCAGGCTGACCACAAGGATGGTGCGGAGATGGCGCATCTGGAAGACTTCCAGACGTTGTATGTCGCTTGAGTATAGCACCAACTTTCAGCGGCATACAAGAGTACAGCCATGACGGCACTGTTGAACACATTCATCTTCATGCTCATCAACCCCACTAAACAAATGCCTCCGGAGCTTGCCAAAGTTAGCGCTCACTTTACCAATTCACAAGTTAATTTCCCGGGAACACACCACGCTGTCTTATCAAAAAGTAGAGCCTAGGTAAACCAGGCAAAGGGACAGCTCGCTATGAACTTCGTTTTCTTAGTGCTAATCTTCAAGCCAAGCATACTAGCTCGTCTGTTCAGATTGTTATTGAATGTATGTACGTCCGCCTCTCTTTCTCCAAGATATGCCAGACCGTCGGCATATCCCAAATCAGTGACGTGCAATCCGTCTGCCACTACAATGCGTTAGTACCCTCTGCAGCTCTAGCCAGGATCCAGTCAAGCGCTATATTAAAAAGCGGGGGTGAGATGACACAGCCCTGTTTAACGCCCGTTGACTGGGAACTTTCAACTGAGTTCACCGTAAACCCAAACCATGGTGTGACTGCCATCATATAGTGCCTGTGGAATTGTCACCAGCTTTTGTGGTATACCCTGTTTAAGCAAGGCATCCCATAAGGATGTTCGGTGAACTGAACAAAATGTGGTAGCAAAATCCACAAATACAGCACAAAATGGGTGTCCATTATGAACGCAGCACTCAAAAATTTGTCTAAATCTGGTCACTACATCCGTGCCCACGCCGAAAACCAGCTTGCGCCTGACTCGGATTTGCCTGGTAAAGAGCACTGATTCTCGAGCGCAGGACAAGTGAGTAGGTACCTTTCTAGCGATTGATAAAACACTTCCCTGTAGTTTTGGCACTCGTTCTTAGCGCCCTTTTTGTACACAGGCACTGCAGTGGCATCTTCCACTCGTGGGGTATGTGACCGAACAACCAGATGTCTTTGAACAGGTCAGCTAGCCTGTGCTTCAAGAAGTTAGCTCCATCTTTCAGGGCTTCTGGCAGGATCTCACCCAGGCCTGCAGCCTTATTTGTTTTCAGGCCAGCAATTGCAGTTTCCATTTCAGCCACCGTTGGAGTTTTGTCTGGAATTAGAAGAACTTCGTCATCAACATTATCTGGGTCACGCAACTCAACGTCCGTTTCTGATGGGTCTGCTCAATTTAAGATTTGATATTCAGCCCGTCAGTCCAGCTGCGCTGCCTTGTCTCTGATCTGACTACCGTCTACTGCTTTAATCGATTCAATAACACACTGTCGCTGACCAGTGAGGCTGCGGATAGTACTGTACGGCGTTTTGGAGTCGCAAAACTTAGCAGTCGTCTTCTCCATTATTTCGCCCTTTTGGTTATACAAACGTTCCTCGTCCGGCTTTAGACCTAGATGAACTGCATCTCGGCATTGGTCGACCAGAAGAAGCATATTGTCACTAATGCAGGGCTTTTTCCTCTTGTTTGCAGACTGCTTTTAGTGCCTTCTGTGTCACGTTCTTCATTGAATCCCATTTACTGCAGGCCTTGCCATAGCAACACAAGGCATCAAAACAGTTTGAAAGCTCTGAGCAGAAGGCCAGAGCTTTTGTGGCTCACTTAATGCACTGTAATCCAGCTTTAGGGTATATTTTCTTGGTGGACATTTTTGCAGTCGTAGTTGCAATTTCGCCAGTCCCAAGATGTGGTCAGAGCCAATACATGCGCCCGTTTGCCCCGGACATCACAAATCGACGACCGGAATTGCTCGCACACCATGAAGTCGTCCATTTCCTTCCTGCACGTACCCGAGCTAGAGATCCAGTTGGTCTTATGCACTTCTTTATGTCGGAAAAAATTAGCCAGAACAAAGCTGTTATAGCCAGCAAAGGACAAAAACGCACACTGTTGTCGATTAAACTTCCAGTTCCGAATGGGCCAAGAATATCAGACCAACTGCTCCTGTCTCGTCCAATCTCTGCATTCAGGTCTCCAACAATTAGAGCCATTTTGCCTGTAGGCACAAGCTTGCGCCTGACTCGGATTTGCCTGGTAAAGAGCACTGATTCTCGAGCGCAGGACAAGTGAGTAGGTACCTTTCTAGCGATTGATAAAACACTTCCCTGTAGTTTTGGCACTCGTTCTTAGCGCCCTTTTTGTACACAGGCACTGCAGTGGCATCTTCCACTCGTGGGGTATGTGACCGAACAACCAGATGTCTTTGAACAGGTCAGCTAGCCTGTGCTTCAAGAAGTTAGCTCCATCTTTCAGGGCTTCTGGCAGGATCTCACCCAGGCCTGCAGCCTTATTTGTTTTCAGGCCAGCAATTGCAGTTTCCATTTCAGCCACCGTTGGAGTTTTGTCTGGAATTAGAAGAACTTCGTCATCAACATTATCTGGGTCACGCAACTCAACGTCCGTTTCTGATGGGTCTGCTCAATTTAAGATTTGATATTCAGCCCGTCAGTCCAGCTGCGCTGCCTTGTCTCTGATCTGACTACCGTCTACTGCTTTAATCGATTCAATAACACACTGTCGCTGACCAGTGAGGCTGCGGATAGTACTGTACGGCGTTTTGGAGTCGCAAAACTTAGCAGTCGTCTTCTCCATTATTTCGCCCTTTTGGTTATACAAACGTTCCTCGTCCGGCTTTAGACCTAGATGAACTGCATCTCGGCATTGGTCGACCAGAAGAAGCATATTGTCACTAATGCAGGGCTTTTTCCTCTTGTTTGCAGACTGCTTTTAGTGCCTTCTGTGTCACGTTCTTCATTGAATCCCATTTACTGCAGGCCTTGCCATAGCAACACAAGGCATCAAAACAGTTTGAAAGCTCTGAGCAGAAGGCCAGAGCTTTTGTGGCTCACTTAATGCACTGTAATCCAGCTTTAGGGTATATTTTCTTGGTGGACATTTTTGCAGTCGTAGTTGCAATTTCGCCAGTCCCAAGATGTGGTCAGAGCCAATACATGCGCCCGTTTGCCCCGGACATCACAAATCGACGACCGGAATTGCTCGCACACCATGAAGTCGTCCATTTCCTTCCTGCACGTACCCGAGCTAGAGATCCAGTTGGTCTTATGCACTTCTTTATGTCGGAAAAAATTAGCCAGAACAAAGCTGTTATAGCCAGCAAAGGACAAAAACGCACACTGTTGTCGATTAAACTTCCAGTTCCGAATGGGCCAAGAATATCAGACCAACTGCTCCTGTCTCGTCCAATCTCTGCATTCAGGTCTCCAACAATTAGAGCCATTTTGCCTGTAGGCACAGAAAAGACTGTGGATAGGAGCAGTGAGCAAAATGCGTCTTTTGACTAGTCCATATGCTCATTACATAGTAGGAGCGTATGCTGCAATGTTGACGGTGCCCTTCAGCTCTAGTACGGCAAGTCGACCTGAGACTCCACAGACAGAGACAGCAGCATCTACATGCTCTTTATGGATCATAAACAAAACACCACACTGCCGATGTTCACCTCATGAGTAGTAGCATCTGTAGGCATGTCGACAATCCGTCGTTTCAACTTCCACAGAGCCAATCCCAAGGATTTGGGCTTCAGTTGTAACCGCTAGGTCAATTTTGTACCGCAATAGTTCACCAGCCAGAATATTCAGACGTTCAGGTGGTATGAACGTTCCAATTATCCAGTTCAAGCAATTCTGCGGTTTTACAAGCGACAGTATCCCATTTTTCGCCGGGGACCTGCTGGAACCATCCACCAATGCATCGGTTGTCCCGGATGCGGTAGCAGTAGCAATAGAGTTTGTGCGTGACAAATCATTCTTTTCTATGGTTGTTTTTACAGTGTCACCGACCACGACTACCAGGGTTTTCTCCCCTAGCTTCTCGCAATGTTGGGTATAGGATTGGAGGTGTAGCCGGCAAGCAGTATCATCCAAATTTTAGAAGCCACGCCACCAACCATCCCGACTCAGGAGAGGACTGCTTCGGTATATCACTGTGTTTTTAACTATCGGTCGGAAGCTTTATACAGGACTGATTCGGTCCCAATGGGAGTAATGCAGAGAACTGAAGCATCTGGGCTCAACGAGACCCAGCCGCACTTCTCGACGAGCAGAGGTACCCGGGTTGCATTGGCCGACACTAGTTCCAGCAGAAACCCTTCGCCCAGGCTGGACTCATGCGATAAATGCGAACATCGGCAATCTGTTTTCATCACTGGCCGCTTCCCAGTCCTTACCGCGTGGAGGTGCAACTGGAAGGACCGACTATTAGTCCCTGTAACGCTCTTGATTTTTTTAGCTGGAACCACTGGACAACCAAACACCTTTGATATTAAACACAGAGTTGTCTCCAAGACGAGATGGGATGATGTTGCATACGACATTATAAGTACTTAGTAATACTAACGACTAAGTAGAAATGTATAACTTTGAAAAGCGTCATCAAATTGTTGTATATGGACAGGCAAAAACATTTGCTTAATCATTTATTGATATGATTCGTTGTCTTAAGCAAGACGGCATTTGTAACTGAACGACGATTACGTGACTTGAATCAGTTGTCCCTTGCTACCAATTTCTTGCAGCTGATCACATTACCCTCAGAAATACTATTTCCATATTCAAACTTTGCGGATGGATCATTCTCGTCTCCTATTACATAGTAGCTCCAAGGCAATACAAAATTGAGAATATTTATTAAATATTTCACCACGACTGGAATCAAGTACACCTGTATTGAGAAACTAATGCCAACTTTCACAAATACACCAGCAGATTCCTCGTACAATAACATGATGAAATCTGCTTGTCATTGAAAGCAAATGTCTATCTATATATTCATCAAGGATCACCCAATTTGCAAACGTGAAAAAATGCATGAATTTTATTCAAAAGAAAACTAAAAGCAGTAGAGGTAAACAAAACACATGCTGTTAACTTTCATGATAAAAAGTGCTCACTATAATCACCCTTTACTAAACAGAAATGAAGCATACATTCGAAAAGGAATCATAAATACGGCAATAAAAATAGGATTTGGACAACAAGTCTCTAAGGAGTGCACCCTAGGACAAAAACATTGAATACTGGGCTTAAAACCGAGTGACAAACGACGAGTACGTTGTGAAAATTAGTTATCTTCAACAGATCGAAAATAGGTCTCAGGCCTAATTCATAGGTCTCACTTCTGCAGCTTCGAATTAAATGTAATGTTCAACCAGGCACTTAGTTGCGGTCAGGTGCTAGACAAATCCCTATGCAATCAATTAAACCAAATAACGTCATCTTCAAAATCCAGTTAGGAAACTTTAATCTGGATCGTAAGCATGTCCAACTTTATCTATGGTGTCCTCTCCTGTTAAACATATCTAAGGAATTTATATTCCTTGGCACCATGGAAGCATTCTGTGATGAATCAGTACCGTCTGAAATCCTACACGAGTGACCTCTAAACTTTCAACCTAAACATAGGACGCTGTTTTCCTAAAAGTAAGTTACGCGTTCTACTGTGAACTAATGTTACTTATTTACTTTGTCAAATTTTTACTCCGTCGAGTTTTTTCTCTGATTTTAATTCAAACAAACCACAAAAATATTCTATTGAAGCAGCTAAACTTTAAGGCATCACCATAAAGCTTTAGCGAAACACCGACACTGACACAGTATGGTGATTCCTGTATGTGAACAAAGCAACTGATCTTTAACGTCTCAGGTTATTTTGACGATAAACAGCTGGCGAAATACTGGTTACCACAACGAAAAATATGTTGATTTGACTTTCAATAGTTCCCTGTTTTATTTCTTCTTTTTATTTGTAATTCGATCATTGTTCCTCTCTTCTGTTTCGCTTTCCTCGTCATCACTTCGAACATCTTTGTCGATCTAGAAAAAGACGTACATAATCAATCATTTTGTAGTACAAAACTTGAAAATCGCCTTGAAAATTTGCGACATTGCGCTAAAATCATACTTTAAAATTTTTTTCGTCTGACACTCTTCAGAGTATGAAACGTCAGAAAGAAAAGTATATGTATATGGCAACCTATTTATTCGACACATGTAGCAAAACTTGCCAATCATAAACAAGAAAGGAAACAAAGAAAGAGAAAATAAAGAAACAAAACATTATTGGAAGAGTCCAAGTGAAAAAACGAACTCTTTCTGCCTACAGACTACTGGTTTTAATGTAGACAGACTCCAATACATTTAGATCAATGGACGATCTAGCTGGGCCAATTATCCGAAAATTCTCGTCCTTATACATTTTGGCTCTTTCTGAATTTTCTTGTAAATATTGGAGGAATCGCATGTTTTGGCAGTCATTTTCGCTTTGCAAGCGTGAGATGACCGTTCTCTAGGAGGAATTGATGCTTGGCGTACAGTAGCTGGAACACGTTGTTTGAGAAGTGCGGCCTACATGCCGAGCTTCACATCGGCACAAAAATTCATATACTACTAAGCTTTTTTGTGTGGTAGGTACACAATCCTTGTGAATGGATGGCAAGATCTTCCTAGTCGTGAATTGGATTGACAATTATTGGATTGACAGCAGAGAAACACTTAACTACAGCTTTCTTTAATCTGTGTTTCTATGCGGATAGAAACAATGCGATTCTGCCATAGACCAACATTTGCCTACTTAAGGTACCATTTGATTGGTAATCAAATATTGACAGTAATATAAAGCACTGGACTTGACAAATCCAAAATCAAAGCAACACTAACAAAATTGTTGAAAGAGGCAATGTCAACATTCTTACCTTTCCTTTCGTTAAAAATATATATGCCATATGCATAATTGTAATTCCCCAATAAATGTGTAATACCTGGAATCAAATTTTTAAAAAACACAATGAAGTACAGACACCATGTACATGGTTAGCAAAGTGCTGGACCAGAATTAACGACGTTAACATGGGTCTTAACGATCTTGTGGTGCAACTTAATCTAAATACTGTTGACACCAGTGGCTTCTTTCAGAAATTCCGAGGCAGCAACTGGGCCACACAATAACACGCCTACGATATTCACCCTGAACAAAACACGTGCTGTTGATTGTTTAACGTATTTTATCTATCTTATATATATTATTCTATTATACAAATAGGTATACTGTGGTCATTGTGCAATTAAAATATTCACAGCAATCGCTTAGAAAATTTGCAACATGGCAGATTTGCATAGGCCGACAATTTACTAAAATGCATCCAAATGTTTAAGGACGATAATTTTCAGATAACTGACATAGCAAGATCATCTATCCATCTAAGCATCTAAGTCTATTAGATTCTGTCTACATGAAAACAAGAGAACTAGGACTGCTTTGTTTTTTCATTTTCTTCGTTGTTTCGGATTGGCTGGTTTCGATATCTATTTCTTATAACAAGGTTGCCATATATCTGTACTTCCCTTTCTGACAATCAATACTCTGGAGATGACAAAAAGCTTTCAAGTATGTTTTAGCACAATGTCGCAATGACAGTTTTCAAGTTATATACCATAAAAAGACTATTCACAAACATGATTTGACATTGGGCTAGAATATAACAAATAACATGTAACATTTGTCTCTTTACCATAGTTTTGAAATGAAAATGATCTATTCGCGAATTTTCGACTTATAAGTTCGCAGACAAGACCTTTGTTTCATTTTCGATGGACCGATGCTACATTTTGGCCGAGAAACTGATCATCTTTTGTTTAATATAGCCATCACAAAAAACCCTAAATTAGAATAAGAGTAAGGATAGTGGAACGACACATCCACAACAGTTTCAAGGTCTGGCTATCAAATTTTTTTTTACTTTGAGAGGGAAGGGTTACAGATAAACATACTGAGAGAGATCTCCGGCCAAACGAAAATATGGGCAAATGTCATATGAAAGAAATTTGCAAAAACAGAAAGAAGTGAAGAATTCCCAGGAGTAGATCGATTTACTATCAACGGAAATACATAGAAAAGAGAGCTGTCATAAAGTAACCTTCGGATATGTTTTAGCCTCGTGATGATTCCTGAAATTAAATTTGTGCTTTGGATATGTCAAATTAGAATGAAAATTAATGTGACGAAGGGTAACCAAAGATCCAATGTGATTTATCTGTTGTTCTCCCTTTGACAATGCGATATATGAGCAACAAAACAAGCCAGAAACCATGATCATTGGCACACGTTGACTACCTTACGCGTATAGAATAGTGGGATTCTCTAAGTAAATCAAAGAGCAGTATATACATTCCACATCCAAGAACTTATGAATAGAAGGGACGTGGATATTCTTACAATTACCTAAGATCCTTTTACCTTCCTTTTAAAACTTTACCTAAAATTGTCATTTATGGATTTCCTAGTCTTGCTCTTTTCATGGAGTCTCTATGACAGGCATACAAGAATGTATGGTTACTACATCAATCAATTACTTTTTTATTTCGGTTTATTGTTCCCACGCATTTTACTAAAAAGCTTGCTATTTCCAAATCACGTGCATTTTAATACACATAAGCTATAAACAACCGGTAACCATGTCAAATAAACACTATTATTCTTTGAGATGCGCCAGGGAAAATATCTTCATGGTGAGTTTTATTTTGAGCCACACTGTATCAAGATAAGAACAATCAGCATTGGTTAAAAGCTCAAAATCACTAAAAAATTCTCCAGTTTCCAAAACATTTATGTCTACATACCTGCAGCAATAGCAAGAGGGTTATAAAGATATAGTAAGAGTTGTAAGGCCCAAGCACTTGCCAGCTTAATACAATAGCACCATGAAGAACCCTAGTAAAATAAAGACACGTTGTCAAGAAAGTCTACCAACATAAAGAGGTGTCCCATCAGTCATGTTATGTTCCCATGGGGATGCATGATATCTCATACCATGGGACTAGGCAGAAATACACCAATCCTCACATACTCGCGTTTTCCGATTTCCCCTAAAAAGACTTATCTCGCACGTTACCTTTCGTCTATATATATATATGAGAATTTGTGAGTTTTTACCACCTTTTCCCCTGTCTACTAGGCATCTCTTTTGAAAGAAAACTATAGCAATTCACTTAAGCTTTAAATTATCTCAGATACATTTTGAAGCACAAATCATAAACTTACAGTATAACAAGGCACGAAATAAAATCTAAGGCGCAATGAAGAACAGACTCAGTTCAAACATCACAGCCAATAACTACACAAAGAAGGAACAGTACATTGATATGGATGATGGGCACGGAACAACAGCGTATGGCAATAACAAAAGAAAATACTTACCAGTAAGGATAAATAAACAATCTAGTTACAAAGAAAACAAAGGCAAAAGCAACAAAAAGTGTGTCTGTTGTTCTTTCCATCTTCGCATAGTTTGCCACTTTTGCTGACTAGAAAGAAACGAAGTAAGTAAGTAAGTAAGTAAGTAAGTAAGTAAGTAAGTACGTAAGTAAGTAAGTACGTAAGCAAGTAAGTAAGTAAGTAAGTAAAGTAAGTAAGTAAGTAAGTAAGTAAGTAAGTAAGTAAGTAAGTAAGTAAGTAAGTAATTAAGTAATTAAGTAAGTAAGTAAGTAAGTAAGCTTAATACATATGAATCATTTCAAATTAGCATTTCTTTACGAAAAGATAAGTCAATCGGTCTCAAACCTTGAGACAAGATTGATTATATAACACTAAAGCAATACAACAGCAGTCAATATAGTGGGTCTAAAAATTCAAGAATGTTTTGCATATCTTTACTGTTCCGCCATACGATTCCTTGCATTTTGATTGCATGTTTCTTTGCTTTGCAAAACCAAGCTCTTCCATGTGTTTCATTAGCCACATGGGTACATATCCAAGTGCTCCAACTATTATTGGCAGCATTTTGAAGCAGTAATCTTTGTGAAGGATTTGCTTCTACCGATATAAAGTTTATCTTTATCTGAATTGGGGTGAAAGTTTCCAGTTAATGAAAGCTTTTTTCTGGTTTTGATGTCTAGTTGCTCAATGTCTGCAATTGTCCAATCAATTAACCCAACAGTCAGCGTTATAACATGGATAGCAAAAGTGTTACGTGCAGTTACTTTGTTATAGTCAGATAACTCTAATGACCAGATCTTTTTCACAGGAGTAAGGTATTCTCTCGAGATTCTCTCCTTATTTAGTGGTCCATCATACGAGATGTTTTCATCGATGCCGAGGTATTTGTATTGGTCACCTGATTTCAGGGGTGTTATTTTCAAGTCATTGATTTCTAGTGGCTCGTCAGTTTCAATAATCTTTCCCTTCTTAATACATAAGTATGAGCACTTGTCTGTCCCAAAGTTCATTGTAATATCATTTGAGAAGGTTGTTACAACGTTCAGTTGATGTTTTAGTGTGTTAAGGTCTTCACTGTATAATTTCAGATCGTCCACAAAGAAGTTGTGGGTGTGGTAATGTTGACGATTCTTACTATAGGCATACCCTTTGGTTCTTTGCAGCATATATTCCTTTCACAATCTTTATCAGGTCTGTAGTGATGGTTGCATAAGTAAGTAAGTAAGTAAGTAAGTAAGTAAGTAAGTAAGTAAGTAAGTAAGTAAGTAAGTAAGTAAGTAAGTAAG
>JANTCA010002553.1:0-11271 GCA_024741275.1 Chironex yamaguchii | reverse complement strand
ATATATATGTGTGTGTGTGTTTGAGAGAGAGAGAAAAGAGAGTGTTAGAGGAAGTGAGTAAATGAGTTGGCTAATGGGTGGGTGAGTGTTTCAATCAGTGAGAGACAGTGAGTGACAGATTGATCGACACATTGGCTACCTGCCTGACCGACCGACTGACTGATATAGCTAACAAATAAAAGCAAACTGGCCATTTAAGAAAATGAGGCAATTTTGACTGCAAATATGACAAATTACACCAAATACACAAGCAAAGTATTGATTACTGTATTAACTGTCAATTCCTACTTAACCATTACTTGTGAGGTTGCAGATGCCATTGTACCTATTAGAAACACTGAGAACTCACCAATAGCAAAAGGATGGTATAAAAATACCAACAGTAATGATAAATGCTCTCATACGAACCAGTAGCTCTAAAACGTTACAAGATAAGGGATTTAAGAAGCTATTGGCTTAGTATCTAAAGCAACCAAGGGGATTAGTTGAAGGTAAAGGTGTATTAAGGCTCCGAAGTTACAAATTGGCTTAAGTCTTAATGTGGTTATCAGTTCAAGTGAGTTCGCACAATTTCAATATCTTGCTCTTGCTTAATCTCAATATTAAAACATGACCTTCATATCGGCATGGAGGATATTGCTATTTCGATACTTACCTTTATTAAGTGACAAAATCCTACCATCATTTAAAAAAGCCTTTTACTCTTCCGTCGTTTCTTTCTTGACACCAAAATAAAAGCACAAAAATACAGTAAGAAGACTCAAAGTATCCATGGAAGCTCACTGTTTAAAGATGACATCCCTTCTACACGTTATTCAGATAAATTGGCTTCGTTAAGTAAAACACGATGCTATGACAGCGAGATTAACGGCTTAGATGTCCCATAAATCATTTCATTCCCTTGGGTTACCTACAGGAAGCAATAACCTTATCTTAGATCATAAAATGCTGTTTTCATTGGATGTTGTTAACAGTGTTCGTTACGAGTAAAACGAAGCATAATAACTCCAAAACTAACCAAGGATAAGGAGTCAATAATCTGCTTGCATTCTTTATGCATAACACTGTGACCAGCACAAAAGTATTGAGAATGAATACTCCACGCGAATAGCTATGTCTTGTTAAGAGTGAAAAGACAGAATGCACTTTGATCACGTCAGGTATGAAAAACTCTCCGTGTTTGACTGAAAAAAAAACAAGGGCTTTGCACAATGCGTGCTGTTTCATTCATTCCTCGCGTATAAAACGCGACCTTTTCGGATTAATTCACAGTATAAGACCTCTTCTACAGCAAGAGTTTTTCCGAAGCTGGAAGATTGAAGCATGAAAAACATGCAATGAGAAAAGAATAAATAAATGGCTACTTGCAGAGTACTAAACGCCCTCTCCATTACAACACAGGAAATGAGTGTAGCACGGGTAAAGAATTTCTTCTGCTGTTCTTTGGGGTAAGCTTAGCTACTGACATGCAAACAGCGGGCATGGAAGGCAAAGGAAAGTATTCTCTGTCCATATGAGTATGCAAAGCTATTCATTCTAATTAGTGGCACAGTTAAGGGGCTCAAAGTCACTGTACTTTGAATGGAGATAGACGTAGTTGGAAACGAGGACTTCTTGGGAATCAAAATAACTGTAAATGAATCTTACAACGAACACAAGGAAATATAAGTGGGAGCAAGAGTTCGTTTCTAATCAAAATGTTTACCTCCCATAAAATCCGCATGCAGATATTACAAAGGACAAGAATGAACCATTGAACTGATTTAAAAATATGACCATCAGTAAAAGGAAAAAGCAAAAGCTGAATGTGTGATAGACAGACAGAGAGACAGACAGGTAAATATAAGCGATTAAAAATTAAACAGAAAAACAAGGACTATGGTGTTAAAAGATTGATGTCATGAGATACGTTTACAGAAACGCACTGACACGAAGATTTTACCACAAGCACTAGGCTAAAAACGAACAAAACTCTTAATTCATTTCCTAAGTTCATCCTCTTCACGTCTATATAGTAACATAATACATGTCTGTATCAAATCTCTACCTGAATATAGTTAGTATACACGGCGTAATGCGGATTCAAAGAGGAATGATGCCAAGTGATCCTTCGATCATACTTGAGCCGTTTTTCTCTCATTGGTAGCACGGATCAATTAGTAGATGCAAATCTAATCTTATATTCCAACTATTACATTATAGAGGTCCATGTACATAAGCATGTTTAAACTGAAGGTTTCAGGTTATTTCTCAGTGTGATAATAAGTTACTCTTATATCAATACTCCTATAATAATGCATTCATTAAACAACTTAGAAGATTGTTAACGAACTCCACTTGTGATAGCAGCGGAATGCAATAGCACAGTTAAGTTAGTTACATAATCAAGTTATTCTGAAATTGATGAATACCAAATTTCACGGTTCCACCGACTTCCTTCTGCTTCTCGGCATTCAAAATACATTTGCAAAAGCATTTTCGTATTTCAAGTAACACTTTGCAACGTTTTAGCCATGTCGGTCACTCGGTGAGACAAAGTGATTGATCACCCGTAAGATATATATACCAGACCAGTTATGTTTATGACCTCAATTTCCTTATATCTCAGAAATTTAATACCAAATTTCCTTCATTTGTCAACATTATTCAGCATTTTTGCTATTGATCTGCATACTCGTGGCCGCAGAAAAGGATACCTGACAATAATAAATATAGTGTGAAGTAAAACCGAGAGATTTCAGAATCAAGATAAAATGGCGAACGTCAGAAGTTGAGTACATCATTGGTATGAGAACTATTGATCACAGATACTATTTAAATCATCCATGGGGCTATCAATGCTACATATCACGATTGCTGGTCAGTCTACGATTCAATCAGGTTGCATGGAGACTCCTTTTACCTATGCCTACCGGTAAACTCAGGGCTACAGACAGACAGACAGACGGGACAGACAGGTGGGAAAGAGATCACAGCTCTCGTGTTGGAATCGCTACCTTTTCTTCCAAAGCAATGGGTAGAATGGTTCGAAAATTTGAAGAAGGATGGGCATATACCCTAAAATACAGATCAATCACTTCCTGTGTAGTGGCGTGACCACGAGACCATTCTTCTCCCCTTACTTTATTTTACCAGGGCACGCCGCTTCCCTTGCGTTTTATTTTCTGGCCGATTTTTCAGCCTCCAACCTTTTTTAAGTCCCCACTATCAATATGGGAGGTTTCAGAAGCCTTACTGAGATGATGGTATTCCTATGGAAACCAAAGTCCATAAACAGTACAAAGAAAACCGGCATCTCTTGGAACGCAGCTTGAGCGATAACGAGGATACCAATAAGGACGCTACGTTCCTTGATGAACTCAGTAAAGTATTGAATGATCTGTACACTTCACTCCATCTAAAGAAGCATAATCATTCAATGGAGAAATTCTGTTGCTGTAAATACTAATATTACTTAATTAAGCTCTCCGGATTATTTCTACCCCTCCGATTAATAATTAACTATTTCTCCGCCTACTCCCTGTTGGATGTCATTTGACTTCCAGGATACCCAAATGTTCATCTTTAGGGCGTGTGAGTCGAATTTCATAATACTAGATGATATAATCTGTAAGTGTACTTCACCACACCAGATCATATAATTTATAAGTGTATTTCATCATACTAGATGATATAATCTGTAAGCGTATTTCATAATAGTAGATCTCCTGATTTGTAGACGTAAAGTGAATGTTAAGCTTTATCCTCATTCTGCAACAGCTTCCTTTTCATTTTAGAAAATCATCCGCGAGATATTACCTGGTACTTGGCTAGTTCATCTGATTTTAATCCTATACCATCTTTTAAGATTGATACAGGGCAAATGAGGGGTGTGGTGGTGTCACACCCCCAATACTTTTACCACCCGGTCCCAGTCGCAATTTGATAATGGATCGACTTGATCTGGAGCATGTTGTTATGGGCAAGGCTGCCAAAAAGTAGATGATTAATCATACTTTAAGAAATTAATGGAATTAGTTCAAGCGCATAATATATTTGTTTAAATTTTTCAAAAGATGTAATGCTCGTATGATTTTTCTTTCATGCATCGTGTTCGGTGCCCATGCCATCTGGCACTTTTGCTCACATCTTTATCTACAGTTTCACCTGCATTCATCATCAAAATAGGACAAGGAGCTAAGGTGATGTAAGTAACTACTAGAAGACAATCTGTTCTTCAATCCAGGATACCCAACTTATATTCACTAAGTCAACATTAGTTCATGTTTTTGGATCTATGAGTGACTCTGTATGACGAACAGTGGATGCCTTTAGAACGAGTTTGGTGAGCTTTTGAATTGGCACTCCGAATGTCTTTGTCGTGGACGACTGCTGAGATGCAACTTAAAATCAGCTATAGTTATGTTTAGTTCAGATGTATTTTCGTTTATTTATGGTTATGGAAACTAGGGATTTTTCTTTGGTTTATTCTAATTATCTGCTTTAAGGAGGAAACTATGTAATTACGAAGACAAAAACTTTTTCACGAAATGTACATGCTTAATCTCGTTTCCGTGTTGTGCACGGCGTAGGATACACGAACCTCAAGGAATTGCGGGACAACGTTTACTTTGCAAATATCGCTCCGTTGTGGCAACAACTTGGTCCGTTGAACTCACCAATCCCTAACCCCCATCCCGACTAGAAATATTTTGCCTTTTCTCCTGGATTAATGTCGTTATTGAAATTATCGTTTTGTTAAAACATGATTTCAATCCATTTCCTTGGTGATGATTCAATTTAACTCTAATTCTAGTAGAAGTTAAGTCAAACTACCCTTCCGTGGCAAATCTACAATCGATACATTAATCAATCAGAATGGCAGAAGATGGAGCACAAGAGTTAAAAAGAATTATGATGACCGTAAATCCACAACTGAAGGTGATATGAAGGGCGAACGGCATCCGTCGAGGAACACAAATCGTGCTGTACACGACTTTGATGAAGTCAGTCATGCTGTATGGATGCGAAACATGGAAGATAACGAAGGGAGATGAAAAAAGGAGTTGACGCCTTTCAAACCAAATGCTCGACAAGAATACTGAGAATAAGATGGCAGGAATGAGTGACAAACGAAGAAGTACTACAGCCAAACAGGAATGGCCAGGATGAGCGATGGCATCAGGAGAAGACGGTGGAACTTCATTGGCCATAGCCTCAGAAAGGAGAGAAATAATGACTGTAACATCACACTGACATGGACACCAGAAAGCAAGAGGAAAGGAGGAAGACCGAAGAACAACATTGGGTGGAAAGGTGGAAGCTGAAATGTCACGAGAAGGATGGGGCTCATGGAATGAAGTGAGGACGGCGGTGAACGATAGAGATAGGCGGAGGACTTATGTACAACATGGCACGAAGTGGATAGGTAGCAGGTGACAAGTAAATCCATATATCAGGGAAAAATTGCTCCGATTTACAAGCGTCATTTCAAAACAGTAGTATCTTGCCCACACACACAAAGAACAACGTTATCGATATGGCAAGCCATCATTGGCTAGTTGATGATCTTACGATCTAAAAGGCTTAGGTTCAGGTAAGGTTTAGGAAAGATGTTAAGAGTTCAATATGTTGTTTGGTTAGCTAAAATGTAACATTTAAAAGCAGTGGCGTACCTACGGGAGAATAGAGGAGCCTGGAACCACTACTTTCGGAAAAATATTCATAAAATTCACAACATGTGTGAGAGTAATTTAAGGGACTAAGCAGTGAAAAATGTCTCCACAACTAAAGTCTTTGAAAAGAGGGTTCCCCGAAAACATCACAGCTTGTAAAGGTATGAGAGTGATTGCCAATTATTAAAATGGCTTATTAAAAAGGAATCCTGACTGCCAAATATACTCAATTGACGTACGTTGTATGTTTGTCTAGCGAATAAAAATCACGTAAGAGATAGGTGACGCTACTTGCATTAGCGATAGAAACATACAAAGAATCAAAACGGAAAAATGAACGACTTAAGTGTCTTCAACAACAAATTCCATGTTCGTGTTCTGAAGTGAGTTTCAGTGTGTACAGTGAACACCCACCAAGGATGACAAAAAACATGAAAGGAACATCTTGGTAACGTCCTGCGTTTAACGCCTTGATGATGCGAGAAAAAGGGTCGAGAAACCACTAGCCCAAAGTCATTTTTTTTTTTGTAAACTGAATCATTATGCCACCCATGAAGAAAGAAGTGGTACTGACTTCAGTCTAGGGTAGTACATTCATGCATTGGTAAAAATACAACTAAGTTGGGTTCACACGGGGTGCTATAATCGTTACCTTGATGCCATTTCAAACTTCAATTAAACCATTATAAGGGGTTAAAGTGCGGAATTAAACTCAATAAAACAGCCTACCTGCATATACTCTTGTAGTACTCCAAAGGTGTAAATGCGTGCGTTTTCACATCTGAAGATCAATACGGTTCACTCAATTAACCACTGTAAGATAACATATTTTAGCTGTTTCATAAACTTTATCAGAACCGACCGCACAACAAACGTAGCGGAAAATCACTAGCCAGCAACTGGAGAGGTCAGGGGTCACTGGCTTATGTTCCTATGTAACTCTTTCCTGTTGCACGCATAAGGACAAAGGCGCTTGGATGTTTAACACTACTCCTGCACACACTATTGCGTGTTTAACACTGACGATAGCTCTGGAATAGCTGAAGAAATATTCACAATAGCTGTCAAAATCAACTTGGATTAAATTAAGTGTTGGTATGAAACCTATGTATCAACATGTGATGAATTTATCCCAATTGGAGGCACAGATGGATACAGTTGGAAACAAGTCAAATTAGGCTAATGAATCTCATTATCATTACGAGCAGATTAGGGTAATTGTAAATTCTAGTTGAATCAGGAAGTATTTTAAATTAAATAGCCAACACACTCTACAGAACATGAAAATCGGTAATCACAACTAAAACTTATGCAAAACAAAGCCCTCTGTCAATGATACGTCATTACGATTGGGGTCACTTTGAAGTAGCTTTCCTCGGAGACTTACGGTATTCACCATGTACACTAAGAACAAGTACATCCACCTCAATGATGATTACAGCGGCTTTGGTTTGAATGTTTGTCTGTTGACACCATAACCTAAATGTTATGAACCGAATTTGATAAAAGTTTGACAGGGACGGGCTAGTCATAACGATAAAATAATGGCAGTGATTCAGATCACTGTTTCGATCCAGACACTTTTTCTATATTATTGTGAGAGGATTCGGATCTTTTAGCCAATGTCTAAAGGCTAAAGCCAACGGCAGTGTAAAAAAACCTGCCGGCAATGTAATGCACAGGCACTGCATATTTCCTAAAGGTGCCACTGGATTTGATATATATTCAGCAGTTACTTATCTGTATCAAGAACGAGTCAGCACATTACAAGACTGAAAAACGTCCATAGCTCACAAAGTGTTCATACAAGGTGCTATCAGGTGCCCAAAGGTGGGATTGTACAAATGAACATTTGAACAGTCCTTTTGTGGTACAAAACTTGAAAATCGCCTTGAAAATTTGCGACATTGCGCTAAAAATATACTTTAGTAAGTATCATATTTATATACATGTATTATTTGTATACTTATTACATATACACTTCAGAGTGGAGCATCACCACAATAGTGGCGCAAAATGATTGCAAGGAGAAATTGAATTCGCAATCCACTTAATCAAGAGCCATTACTGTAAACAATTAACTATTCTGATACACAGGTTTGATTAAGGAAATCTTAAGTCCTTGATATTATAAACCGAAGCCAAACAACTGATAAAAATTCGTCAATTAATTCAATTCTGTTTGTATTTCACGCTTTCCGCTTTTAAGTAATAGATATTTGAATATTATCATATGATTTTATAAACACCATCATTGTCCTGCTGACTTTATACTCAACGTAGCAAAAGCCAAAAAACTCTCAATGGATGAATCAGGTTTGTTCTGATGTGCGAGATATACAATCCGAGTGTACCGCATAAAAGCAATCATTCTAAGGTATCAATTGGGAAGGCGAGAGTGACAATATGAAAGAACTAATAACTGACTGACTTAAATGACATAAACTGATTTGCTAGCAAGTTAACTCGAGTCTGAGTTTGCACATTTGAACTCCGGTCTTCCCAACAAAAATTACGTTAAATGTAAAGGTAACCTACCTGACCAGCACACTTGCCAATTTGTATCGTAGCAACGTACTCTACAAGGCAAGAACAGAGCAAAATCATTTTAGTCACAGGAGACATTCAACAGGTCATAGTAGAACATAAATTAAATCCACTTTGAAATGTACTTTAAAACTCGGCAATTAAGTACGATGCTAGTACATGAACTTTATCACCATGACTCCACATTCCACATTCTCACTCATAGAAGGGTAGTAATCGCGGCACAATGCCGGTGTTCCGATTACTCCACGGAACTTGAGACGTCGGTAAACGTGGTCTCTTCAGGATACCCCTAACACTCATTGCAGATACTTACCAAGATCACGTCTGACAGTAATTTTGAGCGCGGCCAGCGGAAGGAAGGTCAACAAAACTATTTATAACCAGCCCGTGGGAAAAAAGCACTTAAAGCATTTAACAAGTTCGAAACTTCGAATGAAGTTTCGAGGAATGTTTGTGAATGGGTAGCCCGAAAGACTACGCTCCTCTTACAAATAAGATTAAACAACATTTCCGTTTACGACTTAAAGCCTCCCAAACCGAATATAGATACATCGAAGCATGGAAATATAAGATACAGATTCAAATGGCTTCTTCGCTGCTGCTAGGAACAACAGTTCCCAAATGTAGGGTCAGGGCCGACGAGAGCTAGGACAGGCCCCGGGACAGCCAATAGATAAAGGCCCCCTTTTAAACTTTTCTTAATTTTCAAACAAGATATTGGGCCTAAGTGGAATTACGTCAACTGTGCTAAAGCTAAAGAAAGCAAACAGTAGGTAATTACAACATAACTTTAAGTCTTCACTTTGATATCATTACAAAATATAACAGAAAAAAACAGCTTCAAATTTTTATGGGCCCCCCGAAATGGCCCGGGCCCCGGGGCAGATGCTCCGGCTACCCCCTCTCAGTGGCACTGCGTAAGGTTTCCTACCTACTTAGGGGATTTTCAGATTGTAGGGAAAACCTAGGAGATAAATCGCAAAATTTAGGCAGATTTTTGACATTATCTGGATATAAAATTGTCAAACTCCTGGAGTTGATTTGGGGTGCCTAAACTCGTAAGGGCTACTCTAGACACTTGAACGTCCACTGGTTGCCCTTACGAACTTAGGCACCCCAAACCTTGAAAGTGAAACGAACCAGATTGTGTAAACAATTACTATTGCCAATATCCCCAAGTCGAAAGATGTCCTCACGGTACACAAATTTAATCTTGTTCTAAGCAGCAAATTCATCTATTTTTCATCTATCATTAATTACGTACTCACAATCATATAGTGTATGAATGTACTTAAAAGCTTTTGCTTCTGGCACTCTTCAGAGTACGAATCGTCAGAAAGGAAAGTATAGAGATATGGCAATCCTTCTGAAGATTGGTACTCTGAAGAGTGTCACAAGAAAAAGGCTTTTAAGTATGTTTTGAGTGCAATGTCGCAAATTTTTAAGGCCAATTTTAAGTTTTGTACCACAAAACGATTGTTCACGTATGAATATAATATAATATATATATGTCCTTCACCAAACCTTTGTGCCGTGATGGATTTTGAGTCTGAGGGTTGCAAATTCGAGCCCGGTCAGCTCCCACTTAGTGCAGCTATTGTGGTAATCCCCACTCTTGACAAATATAGAAAAGCACTCAAATTGAGAGAATGATCTGTCTGTCCGCGAGATTTCGACCTACTGGATCAGAATGTCTTCTAAGACCTTCTAGGTGGAAAATTCACGGACTGATCACATAGATTCGTCGGAACACAGAAATGAACAATGCTGAATTTACAAAGTAAGGTATGGGTGAAAATTAACTGATAAGAAAGAAAAGAACGTATAGAAAAGGGAAATATAAGACGAGATATGAAAGAATGATGAAGGGATGAATAAAATAGAACCAAAAGGGTATGAGAACTGGGGAAGAGTCAAGGACTAGTTAAACAGATAAGGTAGACTAAAAAACATTTCTACCTACAATGGCTTGGTTTATACTTTGTAATATAAACCGTCTTGCAAACACCAATGTGTCTCTGATATGCATACACATTAAAACCGATTAGAGTACATTTTTGTCTCAGATAAATACCTACGCGGTTTTTCCTTCTATTAAGACGGAGAATCCATGCCAAATGATCGTTAAATCGAATCTTACTACAAAATGTCTCTCTTAATGTAGCAGATGAACAATGAATTTTCTTCAAATTCAATGCAAAGTATCATTTGCTGCTGGTCGATAAGACTTAAAACCTTCATGGCTGAAAACAACCTTTTGAACAGCTACAAGTTAAATCATTAACGCCCCTATTTTTTAGTATTTTTAAGTTGACAGTATCTAATTTTAAGCTTTCGATCATTTCTCAACCCTTAGGCAAGACACGCCTTGAAGCTTGGCTTCTGTATGTCCCTCTTGTTGTGTTATCCAAACGGAATTCAATATTAATTGAGAACATAAAAGATTGAAGACTTAAGTACTACTTTGTGGCTTTCTGACTCATAAAGGGCAATCCCGATATTTGAAAACGTAATACAAATGTCGCCATTTGAACCTCAGGTAACGGTGAAATACACCCATGGAGATGAGATGAAAACCTCTTAACATCATTGCAGGAAATTAAATATGCTCTATTGCTTAGGACACTTGTCATTTGACTAAGACCTTGTACCTTGTAGGTTGAATCTTCGCAGGTCTATCGTTGTCTTCTTTCAAAGGTGGTAAACTTACAAATTGTATACATTATTCCATATATAATAGCTCACGGTACAGCTTTGGCGCGAAACCGAACTTTTTATTATTAAAATTGATTCCTGTGTTTCTCTCATCAGTGGAGTCGATTTAAGCTTTTTAATTACTTTGCTATCATTTCAGTTATGAATTTCAAATCATACCAGGAAACCTGATCACTTAAAACAGCATTATTGACAGGGATGGCATTGTAAACAAATACCGCATGTTATCATGACGCGAAATGAAAGCGGGAAATTGAAATCCAAACAGGACACACATGTCCGGAGGCGTATCCACTTGTGTGTGTGGGGGGGGGGGTTGGGGGGCATGCTGGTCATTATTAAATGTGTCGAT
>JANTCA010002551.1:0-11274 GCA_024741275.1 Chironex yamaguchii | reverse complement strand
GCAGTCATAGGAATTTTATATAGAGGTTATAGTTTTGTTTAGATCCACTTCTTATATTCTTGGAGATATTCGCTCCAACATTGCCAGATTTTTCTCTTGAACCCAAAGAACTTAAATCACGTAGTTGAAAAGAAGACATACTTTTCAGCAATTTATAGTAATGGTACTAAGCACTGTACAGCTTGGTATAATTATGCAATGGACTGTGTTTGGCTACATATTAAGAAACCAGTAGAAGATGAAATTGTCCGAACGAGTTTCAATCAAAGAAATGTTACAGCTAATGTGGGTTCCATGTCAATAGTCGTCAAATGTTTAGCCGAAAAATGAGCTCCACCACTTCAATTAACAACGAAAGATGAAATAAGGTACGTCACATTACGGTGCACAGTTACAATCAAGAATCTTAAGCACTCACTCTTTTGCTTTCTGTGGTCCGAAAGAGGTGCTCCATTTCCTTGCCGACCCCAAAGTCTTTCCATTGTTTTGGCGTGCTACAAGATATAAGCCAGTTCATAAAAGCAGTGTTCAGTACTAGCATACATAAAATATTCACAGACTCATCGAAGCCAAGATAGACTGTACTTTAGTCTTATAGGTGGGCTCCAGCTAAAGCCTGTCCACCGAATGTCGAATAATATCCATTGGATTATCTGCTCACTACTAAAACAAAATTGAAGCAAAACGATTACTCGCTGCAAATCGATACTGCGATCGCTCGGATTGATTATTCGGACAGTGTGAGGCCCCGTTTACACTGGTACGGATCCAAAAGAGTACGGATCCATTTAGGATCCATAACGATTTTCGTTAGCGTTTACACTGGGAACTGTACCAGAACTCAATTGACTCTTTTGTCGCCTTGGTAACGCTGGGCTATGTGTTTTTAAATCAGCTTCGAGATGAAAAAATTGATTGGCCGGTAATCGATCAGTACCCGTGTGGATCTGCTCCAGCCGTTTACACTGGACCTCAATTGGAACGGATCCAAATTGATATACTTTGGAAAGCGATCCCCAACTAGTACAGTTAGCAGATCTATATCGGTGCGGATCCATTAGTTAGAATGTAAATGGTAAGCTTATCTGTGCTCATTTTGGTAAAGATCTGTTTGGATCTGTTCCAGTATAAACGGAGTCTGACAGGTTGATTACATCCATACATCAGTCATGCTATTGATCGTCTATGTAGTTTAACTTCAGCTTTTGATTTAAACATATAACATGCAATCATACCAATATTTTCACTTTCTGGTATCACGCCATGGCTATGCCCCTATTCGCAAAATAACCGGATAATAGAAAAATAAGGACCGAATATCCGGAATTTTGGATTTTTTAACTCCTTGACCTCCGACCTAGCAGATTAAAGGTAAGAATCACAGGAATAAGTTAATTAAAACCTATAACACCTATTAATAGCAGCATCCGAGGATTACCATAGGAAAAACTATGACAGTAAGCATAGTACTTTTTAAGTACTCTTTATGGTACCTCGGTATGCAAAAACAAATTTAACTCACAACAATTTCATAAATAACCACAAACACAACTGTATCGTGTAAAATGTAACAAAATGAAAAAAAAAACAACCTCGACAGACTTTTCTCTTTCTTGCTTCTTCTCCCTTTCTAGGTCCTGCCTTTTTATTTTTTCGTATTTTTCCAGTTCATTATAGTATTCCTTAGCTTCGTCTTGTCTTGGTTGACGAATTTGTAATCTCTATTAAGAGAAAAGAGCGAAACATAGAAACAAGTGACATCAAAAGTAAAATAACACTAATCGGGAAAGTGTCTACGGCCATTATGATTGGAAAACAAATCGACTTGCTTTTAACACAAGTAATACTCAAAAAATTGGAGACATTGCATCAACGTAATTTGATGAAACGTACAAGTGGATTGAATATTTAAAAACATTGTGCTACTTAATTGAAACCTAGCTGCAACTTGTATCAAGTGTGCGTCAAGCACGTGTTTTACACAACCGCGGAAAATCTCTGCTTTACAGGATTGAACAACTAGATTTCTAGGCCACCATCTACACACACTTGTGTCTAGATAGTGCAATCCGTAACAGCTTCACATGACAATAGATACTGTCATAAATTTAACAACAAAAGAACAAATATGAACGAACTCTTGATACTTACAGTTGTAAGAATAAAAGCAGGTTTCGTGTTGACTTAGAGTAGTGTCATTTACACAAAGGGAAAATTTACCTCTAACGAGAGCACTTAAATCATACCGATAATTAACCTAAGGTGGAAGCCTTCGTCATGCTATGAGTCAAAAGTGATAACATTGTTGTAAAATGGATTTCGAGTTATTGCACAGATTGCTGGTAAGTTACTTTAAGTAGCCGACTCGTTATCGAGTTAAATATACGTTTACGGCTTTTCAACCATTTTTAAGTAGGTTCCATCGGGGTTCCGGCCCCGAAGCCGGTCCGGGAGAGCCTACCCGACCCCAATCCCGGCGTAAATCTGGCCGGGGATCGATCAGGAAGTCTAATTCGGGTTGCAATCCATTTTCGTATTGGAAAATGAAAGAAATTGAAATTCAAACCTGCAAATGAGTGCGAATTTGAAGTAGCGTCAGAAATAATTGGTGGAAATCGTGCTCAAAAACGACAATTTCAAACAGATGATATTAAATGATGGCCTCACAGGGTTGGTGTCCATCAAGGAACTCGTGGTTATACATTGCTCACTATTAACCCAACCTCCACCTTGACCGCGAAAAAATTTAGCTGCCGGACCGAAAGCTGCTTTGAAGAAAAGAGCCATCCATCCACGACTTTTCGATATACATTATGCCGCATGATTAAGGCCTTGTACGTCGAAAATATGCAGAAGGACTGTTCTCTTCCTTAAGGAAGTAAAACTAGAAATTTTATATTTCACTTGCTATACTCTGGCTCCACGGCACTACATTTTTGTGACTTGGCATCGAGTATATAAGAAGGATAACGGAACGTACTACTCTACAAGTGGTAGGGTTGCGGTTATCTTCTCACAACAATGGTCTTTTTTAATGATGACTGGGATTTGATTTTGCAACTTCCAGCCCCACTAAACCATCGCGGCTTTTCACAAGAAACAGCAAAAATAATTGTACAGCATTGGACGGCTGATATAGCATGATAAAGAATGAGTTGTAGTTTACTTACACTATCAACAAACCGGCAACGCAGGCCATGCGGTTTACTACCTATTGTCTTCCGTTGTGCTCTGCAGTGTTATAATTAATTACATTAATTAATTCAACAACATCCACTTACTGTTTTGGTTATATCTGACGTCGTCAGCGGATCAGCTTTAATTTCTCTAGTAATAGGATCATATTTTGGCTGACCGATTTTCCCTTGGCGTAACCATGTGGCAACAGGTTGAGTCTAAAAAAACCAAATACTAATATTGCAAATGATCAAGGGTCATTACTAATGTATGGAGCAACAACATTGGAGTTTGTAAAATAACTTGATAGGAACTCGGTGGATCCGATCTCGGACACTAATGCCGTCTAAGATCAATGCGACATTGTTTGAGCGGCAAACAGGAGCTATTTACTGACTTGCTACTTAAGAATCACACAGCCTAAACGCCAACCTACGGTTGTTGTACTGTAAAATAGCACATGGACTAACTCTATGTAGACACTGGGCTGAAACTGACAAATATCGCAAGAATGTCAATGGATCATAACTGATCTCATGCTCACGTCAATTGTAACTGAGCAATCCTAACAGAAGATGATGATGATGATGATGATTATAATGAAATAACTTTCAAGTTACGGCCTAGGATATTCGCTAATGAAAGCTATGTAATTCTAAAGAGTTTTCACCGTGCACCATTGTTCCTACAAAATGCTGCACCTATTTTGAAACTGTTCTTATGATTATTGCTCCCACACACAGGACAGAAGTTGATTCAAAACAAAATCACCCCTTTACGATGCAAAGGGAAAGAAAGTAGTTTATTAACTCACGGTTAATTCCTTTGCAAAAGGAATAAACGGAGTTATCCAAAACGGTTGAGCGTGAACTTGTTAGTGACGCTACAATTTTACCACAATGCTTTTGGTTGAGTGGAAATTCGATTGTTTTGCGAGTACAGCCCATCGTCCCATCATGAGGAGAACCAATTGGCATTAATGGAATGGAGAATGTCATCTTGTCATTGGAAGAACCCATCAGGATCAATGGCAGTGGCGGCTGGTGAGGTTCTTCGTTGAGGGGGTGGGGCAAATTTCAGATTTGGGTATGAACCAATATAGTTACAGGGACCACGCTCCTATTTCGTATTAGAGATGTTACATGAGCACAAAAATGTAACTTTTAGATCTGTGTTGCTCAGGAACCTAGGCATTTAGTAAATCTTCGATAAAAAAAGTTTACTTTATAAAAACAGAAGTTACCAAAGCAAGTTTACAGCAAATGTCGCATCATAGGAGCAATACTTGACAGTGAGTCCGCCACAGGTGCGCTTTGATTACATAAGACATTAAGATGCTTTTAAAAGATGTAACTTAGCAACTGGTCCATTCGGTAGATCAATTCAATAAAATTAAGTCACAAAAGCCTTCTATACACAAAAATTGCTAAAAATGTTGTTAAAAATAAAACACTACAGAATGCAATTTAACGGTCGATTATTTCTTAGCTGCTGATAGATAATTTCAATGACATTCTTTATTGCCTCTGTGGCATTTACAGATTCTGTGTCGAATTTTAAGAATTGCAGGGCATTAAGAATCGTATATTTGGGTATGACTAGTACTTACAGGTTGAAGCCGTTCTTCTTTTTCCTTTGATTTTATAGTTTCGTTTTTAGCTGCCATTTGCTCTAAAGACAAGAGTAGAAAGAAAGACGGAGACATCAACAACTACATGCATAGATCAAATATCACAGACCCAGCGTGAAGAGTGAGAACAACGTCTATCTTTAAAGCGTGACGGAAAGTAAAGCTTCAGGTTCAAGTCCAGTCACTGCTAGTGACTAAGAGCCTGTCTACATGAGGTGGGCCGGCCCACCCAAGTCAGCTAGCTCAATCTGGTGGGATCGATTTATTTTGCGTTTACATGAACGAGTTGCATCCCACTCAGGTGGGATAGCCTCTTCTTCGCGTTTAGAAAACAAGATAATCTCCTTTTTGACAACTTATTGTCAGCCATTATCAATTCAGTGATAAAACTAGAAGAGCGTTCAGAGAGCGGAGACATCCGTCAAGCAAAAAATGATTATTCAAACAACATGGGTTTTCGCCACGATGATTTCCTAGCTAGTTCATGAACCTATCATTACCAAAATGGTATGGGTTATATCCATAAAGACTTCTTCACTAGCACTATGAAGGATTCGTTACCAAAAAAACGATCAAGAATTCAGACAGTGATCCAGATCACCACCAAAAACCAACCAGATCTACATTTTTGACTATTTTTGACCTATCCAAAAAGTTTAGTCAAAATCCGTCCATAACTTTTTGACTTATGTTGCTAACAAACAGACCAACAGACAATCAGGATCACCCCCAAAACGTAGTTAGTTGAAAGCCACCCCATTTCTGACCTATCTTGAAAATTTCGTCAATACCCATCCATGACTTTTTAATGTTGTTAACAAAGAAACAGACTTGTCTGAGGCAAAAATGGTTTGACGCGGGAAATTGCAAAGGTAAAAGGTAACATAGCCCACCTACGGGAGTCAGGCCACCAGATCGCTTTTACATGGATAATTCCCATCCCACCTGAGACCGATCTCACCGACCTTCCTCACAGATCTCATCCAAGTGGGTTGGCCCACTGTTCATGAAAACGCAAGTATAAACTTGTATAGGATCATTAAGAACGCGAAGACCTCACCTCAGTGACCAAGTCCATCTCATGTAAACATACCTACCTAACCAAGACTTCAAGTTTAAGTCCCAATCAATGTTGTGACTAAGGTCCAAATTTTAAGCCCAGTCGAGGTTTGAGACTAAGGGTATTAGACTTATACTTAGGTAAATGCTGCAAATGAAGTATCAGGACAAAATGAACGTCAAAAACTAGGGTTCAAGTCAAAACAAGCCTAAGGTTCAAGTATCGTTAGCTCACTAATGCAAATAAATTTTTGCACTTCAAAACTGCTGTACGATTGATTCTCATTCAAACCGGATGAAGAAGACTCTTTCGACGAAACAAGAAAAACGTCAAACTAGATGTAGTTTAGGTCTTTAACAAAGCACCTAAAAATTTGTAGATTCTTGCCAAGAAAAACGAAAAGCAGCTGCAAATACTCACGTAAAGTTTCCAGGTATTCTTTCTTTCTATCTTTGTCGACGGATTCCATCTCCTGAAAAAAATAGCGAGTACCAGCTCAATGCTCACATCCAGTATGTATTTATGGCAGCAATAAAACATGAAGAAGATCTCTGAGAAGCAAACCTTTAACACATGACGTATCCAGTGGTATCAACATTCTGACAGTAAGCACGAACAGAAATCAAACGACAAAACACCCCTGGGCATATTGTTATATGCATCAAATACAAAACGCGTACTTTCCTGGAGAAAAACCTTCCCTTAACATCTACCGTTTGCAACAGAGTGGTTACACAAGCTCTATAACTCATACACACTGCTCCACACTACCATACGAATGACAACATATCTTGATGTATTTTCTCTCTACTACTTGGACAAACTGAATCTTCTCGTAGTTCAAGCACAATGACGACCTGTACGATGCTTTATCATGTGTACAGCATTTAAAATAATACTACCATACAGACAACATTCGCGAAACCAAGGCCAACTTTGCTGGAATGTTTACAACGTACATAAATAAAGCGATACCTTTACCACAATGACAAAGATCATAAGCTTTCACCATACGCATAACATCCTTGAACATATGGGCAACAGTAATGAACTTCTATCGCGAGGGAAACCATTGTCAAAACCTTAAGATTAAGGATAAACTCTCAGACCCATAAAACAAACAATTGTGAAACACCAAAAATTTGCGCAACCTTTCAAAAACCTCTAAGACAAGGGCACCTTTTATGAGACCTTGAAGACCACTTAAATATAGCATCAAATATGACAACTTCATCTTCACTGGGTAGGTTGTTTCCAAATAATTCATCATAAATCGTAGCTGAAAACCTACCATTTGTCCTGCTTGCACTTTCCCAGCTACTTGCGTCATCAGTTTACCTCGATCATCTCTGATAGGGGCACCTGCGCCTGGTTTACCCCAAGGATGATAAGTGAACCCTTCCTCGTCATCTACATCTTGACTCTTAATTGCATGGCCAGATTTTGCAAGAGCTGTTTGAGGCAATATAAGAATTGAAAAGTATGTACAAAGACCAAATTTAGTCAACAACGTATTAGAGGCAGTCCAACAGCGAGAATGCATAACGGTTTCGTAACAAACAGATTCTGTTATCTCATTTTAGTCTAGGGTCAACTGTAAAGAATACAAGACGATATCTAAATCGGAGGCGGTGACGTAACGTAGTTTAGGACACCTTAGTTTAAGAGCTAAGACGATGCGACCAAAAGGAGTCCCAAAAGAACTCCTCCCCCGAAACAAAAATTTTTCGTATTGTGTCCTTCTTGGCCATACTGTGCTAAAAGGCATCTTAAAGCCTTCCCAGAAACCAGAAATCTTTTCTAACCAGTGATGCAAACTACACTGGATTCCTTCATTCTCCCGTAGAGCTCATTTCACTTTGTGTTCTCTAAGTAAGGGCCCTATCTTACTGAATGCTCAAGAGCCCCTAATGTCCCTGTTATGCCACTGATGAGCAGCCGTATTTGTACCGTTGAATAATTCCCTTGTCATACGCTCTACAACGTTTAGGAAACGGACAGAATCATCATTTCAAACAACGTAAGACAGCTATATAACAAATACATGTTAAGTTCTAACAAGTCCTGGAATGGCAATAAATAGTCCCGCCTAAATCTTTAGCTAACGCTATCCTAACATTGAATTTTGTAGAGCAATAATAAAAAGCGGAAAACGACATAGATCAGTAAAAACACTTTTTAATCTGGAAAACATGTTTCATCTGTAAACCTAAAGTGGAAAACGTGTTGTAAGAGCAAAATACAGTTATCTTAGCATTACAACCTCGTGCAACTATGAAGGTATCATCAGTAGATATGTACCTCCTTCTCGGTTTTTGACCAAAGTTTGTGCATATTGCGTAACAATGTTACCATCCTTGTCGCGCCTTGGTGCACCAGCTCCTCCAAGTTTCTGCCTCCCCAAAAACATTTCATCGTTCTACAAAGAGTATATAACTTAAAATAAATGTTTGCTGAAAACATAAAAGACTGATGGCCTCAGCCGCTTCTTGCCTGCCTAATGAAATTGAGAGCAAATATTTTCATATGTATTTCGAGTATTGCAGATCACCATACTCATGAAAATTGAACATGGAAAGTTGATAAAGGATTGTTACTACAAACATGCCTTTGAATCCTTACATGACAAGGCAAACATAAGCGTAAGTTAAGAATACGTGTTAAGCTATACGGACTTGATAGTGATTAACATCTGTACAATAGTTTGATTTATATGCATAGGAATTTCAACCGTCATAAGGCAAACCTTGAACAATACATGCAAACTGAAAGAATTACTACTACCCCATACTAATTTTAGATCTCGATAAACGAAACATATGACAAAATTAACCCCGGGTAAGTAATATCAAAATTATTCTACACAGGAAAAATACTTTCGCACTGAAATACAAAACTACGCAAAATTAAAAAGCTACCTTTATCTCCTGCGGGTAATACGAAGATATAGTAATGTTTCCAGGTGGTAGAACGATCATGTATTACATTCACCGTGGGGAGGAGGGTTAAAAAACGGACGGGGTAAAACGAACAAATGATGCTTGCAAAATTGTTCCTTTCAGCTTTTGCTATGAAAAGTTAAGGTGTTGACTACAACTTTTTCGGAAAACGTTTGCCGTAGCCAATTAAATTTTTCTGTTGCTAAGCTGAAAATCAACTAAAAGTCTCTTTCTTAATACCTGTGTCGAACTTGTTAATTTCCAAGAGATAATACGGGCAAAGGAACTTCGGAGAGTGTAGTTAGCAGCATCCATCGAGTTTCTTCAATTATAATACTATAAACACTCTATTAAGCCCCCGGGGGGGTTGCTTAATTTTTATTTCCTAGGAAAAGACTTGTCAGAGAGGGGCGCTTATTAGACAGAGGGGGGGAATCATAAAAATTTGCAATTAAGGTTACAATTGACTCCTAAATACATGAAATTAGAAATGGGAAGTATTACAAAAAAATCATCTAAAGCTATCTCTAAATCTCGCGTTCAACTTGCTATTTGTCCACGAAATGTGGATCTGTATCGATAGGGACGCAATCTAAGCCTTATCTTCAAAACATGGGGGGGCTTGATATACAGGGGCTTATTTCAAATTTTTGCTTTAGAAGGGGGGGCTTAATAGAGTGGGGGCTTAATAGAGAAGGGGCGCGTAGTACAGCTTTTACGGTAACCAATAACCTCAGAGGTTTTAATTAGCATAGTTACAAGTTACTAAAACGTACCAAAATTTACCATAGTTACCAAGAAATCATCTCTCATGGCTTTTACGTGCTAGTAACCAATGCTTTCAGTTCTTCCACTAAGTCACATTGTGATAAGTTGACGTCAGGCCTTAGTGTTAAGTATTTGCCAAGCCTAGACACAAATACCCGCTAATGCAAATACCCGATTCTTAGGGATCTCATCAACTGCTTTCGTGAGGCTTCAGTGACAAACTCTCTTAAAAATAATTTTGGAATCTTGCTTACCACAGAAGTTCTGTTCTGTTTATCATTTCTATTTTCCCGTCCACGTGCGTGTCTAAATGTATCTATATCGAACTAAAATTTAAAGAAATATATAAAAAGGAAAAGGGTAACCAAATAAGTTCTGTTAACTGATAACTCAATTGTACAAACTGCCGCAATAACAGAGTGACAGTGCACGCTTTGCACGCGAAGCGTTGTGGGTTCAAATCCAAGGACTTTAAAAGTGGTACAAAATACTTTCCTTAATAGCATTCAGCACTTATTGGATGGCATATAAAATGCATAGCTAGCAGACGGCAAGCAGCTTACCATGGCATTCACTGTACTTGCACAGCAAAGAGGTTGAGAAAGGGACATAGGCACCGCCATGTAACCAAAATAGGTGGGTATCACGATTAGACTACATAATAAATCATATCTCACGAGACTGTATCTGTGAAAATATTCGCAGGTCGATAGTCCGCCTGTGGTACCAAAGCAACCGACATTTTCCTAATTGATAGCTGAGGTATAAGGATATTGGCCCGGCCACAATGATTCATCTTTGTGTTTTGAGAGTGGGCGATTGACCGTAATTTGTTGAAGAAACAAATAAATCGAGATACATTTTTAAAAATAACACGTCACTACACGAAGCTGACAACTTTCATTAATAAACTATATGAGCTCTCTCACTGGTAAATATTAGTAAGAAAGTAATACTAACGACAATGATAAGTCGAATTACCAACGGCACAGATTACATGATGCATGCAACGCAAGTCACAGCAGTTACAGCAGGAAAGACACGAATAAATATTTAAAAGGGTTCAAAACAACCAAGTATATTACCTCCTCATTTTTCTCTCCTGTTGCGGAAACAAAAGAGAAAAATATAAAAGTTGAAACACAGAAGGTCCATGTAAAATTATCATTAACCTTTTCGCAGCATCTAACAACAGTAACTTTGGGAATTACTAAGACAAAGCTCCAATTTAGACATTTGGAATTTTAATCAATTTTGGGAACTACCAAGACAAAACTCTAAATTCGACATTTGGAATTGTAATCAATTTTGGGAACTACCAAGACACAACTCTAACTTCGACATTTGGAATTTTAATCAACTTTGGGAACTACCAAGACATAACTCTAACTTCGACATTTGGAATTTTAATCAATTTTGGGAACTACCAAGACATAACTCTAAATTCGACATTTGGAATTTTAATCAATTTTCGCAATTACCAATACATAACTTTAACTTCGACATTCGGAAATACAATCAATTTTCGCAATTACCAAAACAAAACCTTAACTTCGAGATTTGGAAATATGATCAGTTTTGGGAATTACCAAAACAAAACTTTAACTTCGAGATTTGGAATTGTAATCAATTTTGGCAATTACCAAGACATAACTTTAACTTTGCGATTTGGAAATATAATAAATTTTGGGTATTACCAA
>JANTCA010002550.1:0-11274 GCA_024741275.1 Chironex yamaguchii | reverse complement strand
CAATCATATGTCAGAAGGCCTGCCATGAGAGTCCAGTTTGCATATATTTTTGCTACTCTGGGTAAGCTGTTATTGGCCAAAATAGAATACACGACCCAACTAATACCTATGTTACATAACTGAATCTCACACACGCCATAGCAACAAACACATAGATAATATTTTTTTACTGTCCAAAGTTGAAAACTGACTAGAAACTCTTTCATTATCACATAAGTTTAACCCTTCACATCAATATTTTAAAATCCAAATTTTGAACTGCAATTTCCCAGGGGAAGTGCAAATAATAACTATGTCTTAATATATAGCAAGAGGAGACAATATTTTCCACCAAACAAAGCTTGCTGAGCATAGCAATCAAACATTAAAATAAATGGCGATAATTTGGAGAATCATGCCACTTTTTGCAGAAGATTGAACCACTTGGAAATAACCTCTTGTACCACTGTGTTTCAATAAAATTATATGGAGCCTGACTAGAAAATTGAATGGTCATAAGTTTCACTATGAAACCACCCTTGACTGATATGCATGAAAATACTGCAAATATCTACTATATATATGAACATAAAAATTTAGACTTGTAATTGGTATTGCTTTCCAAATAAAGCCATCAAATGGAACACACCAACAAAGTATACATGGTCAAAGTGTAATAACTAATTACTGGGTATCTGAGACAGCCTTATTGAAATTACAATTTAGACAACACGTATGATATTAGCAAACTGTGATTTTCATCTATGTCTATATGTAAAGATTCAGTCAGGTCTGACCACCTCTGTTCCATTAAAGTGAGCCCATAAACCTCATACACAGAGTCACGGCATGAGTGGGCGACGGATTGACAGGGGCCTGAAAGGATATCAAAAACCTATTGCCATTAGCTTCAAGTTCAACGGCTGCACACAAGCTCATTGTACTTATCGTCACGTTCTCACGACTTTGGCAGTCACACAGAAACGAGCATTAAATCAAATGCCACTTCTGCTTAAAAAAACCCTAAACTTCCACATGAACAATTTGATGAATGATTTATCATCGCATTGTCAGCCTGCAAGCGCTGTAACAAGTGGCTGAAAGCAAATCAAATGTTTATCAAAGGAACATTGGCTTATTCAATAGTACAATCTGTTGAAGAAAACCTGTTTAACACCAGCAATACAAAGACTATCTGTTCCTGGTACCTGTTATACGTTTTGATCTTTTCTTAAATCAAAATCTTAGGCTGCTATAAATTGTCTGGGAAAAATACCATACTTAATACCATGTGTGCCGATGTAAATTGTACACAAACGACAAAATTCTCACCACATTTTCAGGTACAGACAAAGTGGCTGGTGTTGTTTTGCTTTTGAAAGGAAGTTTCCATCTTTATGGCGAATTTCAAGATAACATGCGCCAAATTATGTAGTCATCAATCCCACAAAATATTTGAATTGGTAAGTGGCCGGGCAAATGGTATTGTACTAAATATTGAAATAAATACAGCTTGTCACATAAAAAACGAGGAAATTAAAATGTACGATTACATCTGACTTCTACCGTCATAATGACAAGCTGTCTGCCTTAAAATTTTGGGACAATCAAGGAGAAAAAATTGCTCCCCACCAATACAGCAAATGAAACATGAACACAAATTCATCGTCGATGAAAGAAATGTCCTCTCCATCTAACGCAGACATAGTCGTGATTAAACTGACTGTTCAGATGGCGTGGAAAGTTAGTTACTAAATTAAACAATCTTCCACTACCAAAAGGACTCTTTATGATCCTTTATGGACAACAAATTAAAAACTTGATGCCAGCAGTCATGGTGCACTCAAAGCCAATTAATAGTCAACTGATGTCACAAGCTACATGCTATAAGCGTCGCCTATCAGGCTAATGAACAGACAAAGTCAGTACTCGCTAATAATAATAAACAAAATTGCTATAAGCAAGGGTATAACGTGTGCATTACCTCTCGATTTTAAAAGTCTCGTCCTCTAGTGCTTTTTGTCGGTCTATAACTTGTTGAATGACTTGTCTCTCTTCTTCGGTAAGGTGTGATAAATCAACTGAAGGCGGTGTAGGCGGCTTCATTTTCCCTGGTAGCATCTTGATCATCATAGTGCTCAGTCAAAAAGTCTAGAAACTATTACCATATTCTTCAGGGATAAGAGGAGTCACTTACAGGTCACTTGACTGTTCAACAAGGCACCAAGTCCGCCATTTCGTTCAGGATGGTGTTTGTGTACAAGGGCAGATGGCCAAAACCAAACTAAATAGACCGTGCAGGAAGTGACGATAAAGGAGTCTGCAAACAATAGAAAGAGAACTTGTTTCCGGTTCTAAATCAACAAGCTGCCATAGTGACCTACGTCACCATCATAATTCACCTGTACGTTCTCATTATGGCCAAAACGACCATCTTTATCACCACTTATCTCCTATGTATTTTTGTCGAGCACAACACTTAAGACCACCATCATAGACTTACTACCGACAAAGAGAAAATGGAAAACGACAAAGCATTATTGTAAGGATCCAAGTAAAAAACAAACTCTATACAAAGTCTTGCTTGTTATAATGTAGACAGACTCCAATACAAGACTGAAAAAGGAGCCAATTATCGGAAAATTATCGACCTAATGTATTCTGGTGTATTTTGCATTTCTAGCAAATGTTGGCCTTTGGCAAAATCGCAGTCTTTTTTGTGTTTTGCGTTATTGATTGAATTGAGATATAGTCCGCATCAAATTAGTACAATTTCCATTTATGATTGATTTTCCCAAATAATCTCTGCACATCTTAACCAAGACACACACACAAACACACACACACACACACATTCACTAATTTTTGCTAACATGAATTAATGAATTTCCCCTTACCCACCGCTGAGCTTCGTCTCGTAATACCAAAGACTTTCAAAGTCCTTCACCCAATCTTTGTGCCGTGATAGCGAAGGTTTGAGTGTTGGCTTTTAAGCCTGAGGGTTACCAGTTCGAGCCCGGTCGGCTCCCACTTAGTGCAGCTATTGTGGTAATGCTCCACTCTTGACAAATATATATATTAATTAGTAAGTAGGCAGTAAGTTACAAGTAACTTATGAAGTATTGAAAGGAAACAACAATGAACTATTGCTGCAAGTATTGACCTAGCTGGAATATATGAATTACTTATGGAGGTCGCGCACAGAAGGAAGCTACAATGGTTCGGTCATGTCGCACAAAAACAGGGAACTCTTTTTAAGCACACTAATGCACTGCTAAGTAAGAGAGATACAGGCACACGAAAAGAGTCAAAACATCTTGGCTAACTGACATTGAAAAATGGACTACCAAGAGTACAGGGAATTTGAAAATTAGAAGAAGTGATGGAGAACATTACAGTCATCATAGTGCCACAACGTTCTATGGACTATGAGAATAACATGACATAACATTGACGACGTTATGCTGTGATAGGTAAATTTTAGCTGAACAAAGTCCAGATGGGAGCCACATTTGAACTTGACAAAGGGTAATTCCACTAATGCGAAACGAGCTATATAAGCAACGTTAAGAAAAATGGTCTAAATTAAGTCCTAAGTATATGAAAAAAGATGGACTGAGGACATTTTGGCAAACCTACACCTATCGTTTGAAGAAGCAGTCAGAGCGACACAGGAAAGAAGTGCTTGGAAAGCACTCATTTTTAAGGACTCGACGTCCACAGTGTAGATATGGGTTATATGTATGCATATATATGTATGTATATGTATGTATATGCAAGAGTCTAATCAGTTTTACATGAATTACAATTATTCCTATAAAAGACGAGGTAGAAAGATTGATTCAAAACAAGGCCATCTGAGCTTCTAACCACGATCTGACGACAGCAATCCTGACACGTCCTCTACTGAGGTAGGCAGAGCTCTTATTCATAAAAAGTGGACTTATGGATAGCTTATAAGCATACAGCGCTACAGGCTGGATGCATGTACGCCGCTACAGACAAACAATTACATAAATGAACAATTTGTGGAAGATGACTTGCAACCTTTCCACCATTTTGTTCAGCTGTTTATCTCACCAAGGAAAGTGTTGAGTTTTCGCCATTAAGATGTTGGTTCCGAGTGCAAGTGGTCGATAACTGACAAGCTTATTTTTGGTAAGACCACCTTGTCTACTGCTATCTGAAAGTAACACAAATGGCAATAGATAGCAAGTACCAATCACATGCCACTTGTACCCGCATACGCAAATAGACACCCACCCAGTAGCATGAGTGGACGATTAGGGTTAAAGGACTAAGAGTCTACATACACCCAAATCTTCCATTAGACACTGTCTAATTAATAACACGCGAGGCCCTTGAAAAATATAGATAGAGACAGACAGCTGATGAGTTGGAAAGGAAGAAATTTAACGGTGACTAAGAGACCTTCAAAAAGTCAAAGATAGAAGTCATACAGTGGCAACCGACTACAGATGTGTTGAACTTGGGTCTCATGTTTACACGGCTAACGCCTTCTCATCAATTATGACAAATTTTGCCAAAGTTTTAAAGGACGTAGGTAGTCATACTATGACAGCAAACTTTTAGTTTCAGCAATCGTTGTGTTGAATTTCAAATCAATGTCTCCCGACTGGAAACTTAGCACACGATTTTCCTGAAATGTTTATGGTCAACGGGGCTCGGATATATGTTCTTCTTCAGTGACATAAATTAGTGTAACCGGGAACGAGCCAATAGAAGTGCATTTAGCCTAAAAAGATTATGTAATTTTTTATTAATTGAACATTCTGGCAAAGATGACACATTTTGCAATGAGGTAAAACGCAATTACAGTGTACTCAACACTCTATTATCTTGTAAAGATGCCAATTTCAACTCATTTGCAAGACAGCAGCTGCAGAGACTCAAGTAATTGACAAAGCTTGAGGAGAAGTCATTAGCGTAAATCCCTGTATTGATCTGGTCTTTACTGTTGGAGCTATTTTTAGATCCGATGAGAGAGTTAGTAAGATCATACGAGCTTAGATCTAGATTAATTATATTTAGGTATGACTTTGTACATTGAAACGAAAAGAGTGCAGCATTGTAGTTAGCGAAATAATCTTCATTTTTAGGAACTCTGCTTCAGTGCATTCACATATGTGTGTAACCTGCCGATTTTCGTGTTTCAGAGGGAAGAAAATTATCTCTTATCACAGGACGTGATGCATTTTTATCTGTAAGACAGATTAACTGATATGAAAGCAAGAACTTAAAATACATGGAGCAAACGTTACTGGCAGCGGTCCTACAGCAATCTAACCATTAAAACTGTGCAACAAATCATTTCCATCCAGGATAATTAATAAAATATTACGAAACAACTGTGATGTTCACTAGCATTTCTTACAAAGATGTGCTGGTAGTATGCATAACTGTTATCAAGAACTTGAAAGCTAGTCGTTCTGGTCACGAGTAGTATGTTCAAAGCTTGCATTGTTAGACATCGTACTTTCAAACATCACTAAAAGCAAGTTTATAAAACGCTCATCGCTCCAAAACGTGTACTTTTTCGTTAAAAATTTCGTACAATGATTTTGGTATCAGTATAATTTGCGACGAGAAAAAAAGTTAGAAAGAACACAACAGCTATGTAGTTTTGTTGATAAACATCGATTAAGGGGCAAGAAAACTTACACTCGTTTAAAGGTGAAAATTGGATGATATTTTGTCATCCTTGTAACTTGCTATTTGATTACCGATTTTGACGGGTTTTTTACATTACCGAAGTATGTTGAAAAAGATATAGTGTATATCATGTATACAGTAATGTTCCTTAACTATTTGCGTTTAGGCTTAAATAAATCACACAGGTGAAGGTCACAGCTTGCTTTTTGTATGCAGACTTAGAATTGGTAGTAGAAGTACATATTATTTTTATTTATTGTGTAAGTCTCATAATCGGTTTAGAGACATATTTCGATCAGGATGATATAGCATGCATGCTAAAGGGAATAAAAATTATCTATATCTGCAGTTCCTTATCTTTCATTTTTGGAGAAAGGAATAAGATGGCTTGGTAAGGTTTGCTGTGCTGCAATGTGCTCTCATGCTCAAGTTAAAAGATTTTTCTTTTAAAAGTCATTGTTTTTGTTGCGCAAGTCCAAGCACTTGCATTCCTCCCTTTCTGCATTTGAATCTATTATTATTTTAAATCTAACTGCTAATTCGACAACAAAACGCTTCTTACAGTTTTATCTGACCACTGAGTATCTACAAAAATATATGTTTCGAACGTAGTAAGGAACGTCTAAATAGAAATAGTGTGTCAGCATCCTTTCTTTGATTATAATATTAGAATACAATTGAAGGTCTCCCTTTGCAGGTGATTTGTAAGTAGCAGTTTGAATCCTAGACATAACAAGGCAAGATGAATGTTTCACCAATGATGATACTATGTAACAATGACTTGATTTAAAATTCATAAGAACAGGATTTGTCCTTTAAAATATAAAGTAAATAGTTTCTAAAGTAATGTTCGTGATTTTTGGGGGATGATGTATTCCTTTGCTGTTGTTCTTGCTTCCAAGACCCTTTGACATATTGATGAAAGCAGCGGACGTTTTTCCAAATATCCAAAGAATATTGTGTGATAGATTGATGTACTTGACTTGTTTATTTTGCTTTTTCAGTTTTTATATTAAAGAATCCTACTTCCGATGTTTCTGTAGAAAATTTCTGTACACATTTCTCTTCAGATCAGCATACAGTTCAAAAATACAAAGATATTTATTATATGAAAAAGGTCTGGACGTAATTCATCCTCACTGATGGTCTGACGAAACCGATATTATCAGCACATGTAACAGGTTTTTTTTTAAATTTCATTAGCTCCCATACCTCATAGAAGCCCTAACCCATAAACTACCTTCCATCAAAAAGTACTCGAAATGAGTAAGCAATTAATGTGCTAATATGTATAGTCATTATTACTGCTAATACCATGATTATCATTGTAATCATAATTACCATAATAGTTCGATTAATCCTTTCTCTAAAATAACACTCTTCTAATATTTTGTTTGAACAACTGATTAAAAGAAAGTGTAGTAGGCATAGATGAGTGTTTGTTGGCAAATTTGCCATGGATAAGAGTTACAGTCTGTCTTGATCCACGCAATTTGTAATCATTGTAAGAGAATGGGATACCACAGCACTCCGCAGAACATATTGGAAAGACGAATGGGCTCAACCCAACTGATCTGCAATCATAGTTGATCGGGTTTGCTTGTGATTCTCTGAAGAGTCTATCGATTTGGGAAGCCTGACAGAAGCTACAAAGGATGAAGATGTGAGCGAGGAAGATGAAGACATCCAGAGTCAATGTAATAAAAGTGCTTACATTGAATCAGGTAAAAAATGTTTAATATGCTGCTAATATCTCGTATAGATACGTACTCAGTTCAGCAAGTCTGTTAATCGTGTATGAATATTTGCTAACTCTCTCTTTTACTGAAGTCAGCTATGGGAGGTTTTTAGCAAATTATAATTAATAACAGCTCTTTTGCTGTGGACAATGTCCAATGAACTTTAAGAAGTACTTATTCTTATGAGTGTCTCAAAAATCTTGTGGAATCAATTTCTGTGGATGAAGTCAGGAACCGGTTAACCAAGGACTCATCTGTGTATACAAGACTATTTAATTCACAAGAATACAAATTTGAACATTCAAGTCTCAAAGGCTTACTACAAATATACTACAGCACAGAAATAGGAACAAATCTGGAAATCTAATAACTCAGAAATACGTTAAAACGAAAAGGTTTCTAATGATTTGTCCGCAAGTGTAATTGTCTAAAGTCTGAAAGTTTTTCGTTCGAACGTTGTAAAGATATAAAATTGAAGGACTATTCAAGAATCTTCATGAATAGTTGCCTATTTGGTCAAAGAACATGGAACCCATGCTAATCATTGTTACTAATGCTTTGTTAGGGATCAGCTGGGGGGATTCGCCAAGGGGAAATCCACCTGGACCCTGTGTTTTAGTATCAATTGGTTTGTAGATTTGAAGACATAATTTACCATCATAAAGAATGAATACTATCGATCAGCAGAAAATCTTTTATGGTGATGGGTTTTAGTTGTTATTTATGAGAGCATTGATTGACTTGCTGTGATTAACCTTCCCAAAACGAATTAAAATAAGATTGCAGATACTTTTTACGTATATTTTTGTCCGAAAATTTCGAAAAAGAGTCGGAAAGCTTTTGTCCGAAGTTGATTTTCCGAAAGTTTTCCGTCCGAAAGTATCAAATGTTGATGTATGTTGATAAGTGCACAAAATCACAGGAAAATGATTTGGGCCCCCAAAGACCACTTGCTTGGTAAAAAATAACATCGTCGTCCGCCCTTGACATCCAAAGTTCTCTTATACCTTCGTTTGGAGACTTTGTAAGGCATCGCAGGACACGGTTTGACATTGGCAATATTGGGTAGAAAGAGGTTAATGCTTTTTTGGTTGAATGACAAATTTATTGAATATTTGACAACTCGATCAGCTGCTTGACTTGTAAAATGGCTGATAGGTTAGTTTAAGTGATACTTTTCTGTCCAATTCTGTACACATCAACAATCGATGGACTTCTCTTTGATGCATCAACATAGATCTCTGAATGGTTAATTACCAAACCCCAAATGCTGACAAGTCAAAATAGGACAACTTTTAAGGAGCTCCAGAATGTGAAGATGGCGTAAAAAGTTAGGGCTTTGAATTTTTGAAGCCGAGCAGGTAACCCATTCAATGACAAAGTTCCTATTTATGTGTTTAGAGTATGAACCATATTAATGATAAAGGATACCACATGTTCCACTAATGACACAACACAACATCGGTAAAATTCTATTGACTTAATTTAAGGTTCAATTTTTATTGTGTTAGTTTCCTTAAAAATCGTTGTGGCTCTTTTGCAAGTAATTTTAATTTTAAACCAGGATTGTTAGGTGCACTTAACTAAACGTACAATATTTTGAATAACGACAAACAGGCTGATTAAAATTAATCTCCACTTATGACCAATGTAGGATCAATGAAAGTGGATTATTAATCAACCCTCTCATGAGTTTGAATAGATTAATCTTTTATTGCCGAGAAGTATTGTGATATTGACGTTAGGTTGTAGTGTGATCCAAAGTAAGAGATTACTCACGTTTGCAATCTGAAGTAAGATAGCATGGCTAGTTGAAGAAGAAGTAGAAAAAGAGAAGAGGTATTTTGTAAATCGTTTAATAAATCAAAGCGCACCTGTGGCGAACTCACGGTCACGTATTGCTCTTACGTATTGCTCACACTCAATCTGAAAGTTGCTCCCCCCCCCAACGAAAAACCCCACCAGCCGCCACTGCCATCGATCCTGATTGGTTCTTCCAATGATGGGATGACATCATTGTCATCATTGTCATTATCATTGTCATCATCATCGTCATCATCATTGTCATCATCATTGTCATAATCATCATCATCATCATTATCATCATCGTTGTCATCATCATCAGTCCCGTGACTGTTGTTGAGTCGACGGTGGGATGCTGATACAGAAATTTTTCTCCAACTTTCCTCCTGTGTTGCATCCAGGATAGCTTGGGGCCTTATGCCTGTCCACTGCCTGATGTTGCTTCTCCACATTGCCCTAGGTCTACCCCGCCTATGGCCGCCTTCTACCGTAACTTGCAAGATGATTTTTGCCATGGTGTCATGCCGTGTGGTATGCCCATACCAGGTTAGCTTTCTTCTTCTTACTGTTGACAGCAGTGGTTCGAAATGACCGACTAGCAGCTTATTTTGCGCTTTACATACTCATTGGTCCTGTCTGTATGTGATGCCCAGGAGTTTGCGGTGAGATTTGCTCTCAAAGGCTTGAATTCTCTTATCGTCCTTCTTTAGCATTGTCCAGCTCTCACAACTGTAGAGGAACACCGACAGAACCAGTGAGCTGTAGATCCTGAACTTAATCTAATAGCTGATGTTGTTAGATTTCCAGATGGAGTCAAGTCTTGCCATTGCTGATGTTGCCATTGCAATGCGCGTTCTTATCTCATCATTACTGCTGCCGTCCCTTGTCAGAGTGGCATCAAGATACTAAAATTTACAGACTTCTTCTAGTTGTCCTCCATTCATATTGATGCTAGCGTGGAAATCATTGTTGCTGCTGACCATCACCTTGCTCTTCTCTGTGCTTACTTCCATACCATAACATGCTGCACTATCAGCCAGGCGTGTAGTCAGCTCCTGCAATTCGAACCAGCCATGAGGTCAATGTTATCAGCAAACCGGAGATTGCAGATCCCCCTGCCGCGTAAGGAGATGGTTGCTTGGTAGTTCTCCAGTGCATCTTGCATTATTCTTTCTAGGAAGATGTTGAACAACACTGGAGAAAGGAGGCATCCTTGTCTTACCCCTAAGGTAGTGGCAAAGGGCTTTCCTGTTTGATCACGATCGATAATTAATTGCCATCATATTTATGCATAAGAGAAACATCTGAAATTTCCAGGGAAATCGTCATCAGCATGACCAACAGAAGCATTTGCCCGCGAAGAAGAATCTTACTCAGGCTCTTTCCGGGATTAACTTTGGAAAATGAAGCAGAGACAAAGGCTAACAAAGTTGACAAACGCAACATGATATGGCGCCTCTTTTTTGTTCTTCTGATTCCTGTCGCCACTGAGGTACGCATGTTGAGGCATAAATAGGTGTACCAAGTCATGTCATAGTAAGATCTCTCTCGAAAACCCCCCAAAAAACCCCAGATCTCTCGAAACGTACCTAATAGGAAGCTTATTCCTCGTGAGACGATGAAATGTTCTGTATAAACGGGCAATGTTTGAGCAGATATGCAAATTGCAACTTAACTCCTCAAAACAATCCTTTCTCGAAGCTTTCAGCTACACGATGTAACGGAGTGAACGTGTATTTGCATAAGGATAGACCTTGGACCAAATGGTTTAGAAATATCCGACATAAATGTAAATAAACGAAATTGATAGGGAGAGTGCAATAACATTGATAATAAGTTTAAAAAGGAAGAATTTAAATACCTTTTTGTGGTACACAACGTGAAACTTGCCTAGAAAATTTGCGACATTGCACTAAAAATGTTTGAAAGGTGTTGTTTGTCTGAACGTCTCTGGAGTATGATTGGTCAATGTGTAAAAGTATAGAAAATATGGTACATATATAAAAATATGGTACATATATAAAAATATGGTACATATATAAAAATATGGTACATATATAAAAATATGGTACATATATAA
>JANTCA010002549.1:0-10952 GCA_024741275.1 Chironex yamaguchii | reverse complement strand
ACAGCATAATTAAGATAAAAGATTAAAGAGATACAAATACGGGGCGTAATAGGAATCTGATGAGTAGTGACTACATAGGTAGTACATAGTGATTTGCGATGAAGACTTTGTGCAAGAATGTGCGCAAGGGAGCCAAGTGCTGAGAGTGAGGCAGATAAAGAGTCAGTCACAGCATAATTAAGATAAAAGATTAAAGAGATACAAATACGGGGCGTAATAGGAATCTGATGAGTAGTGACTACATAAGTAGTACATAGTGTTTAGCGATAAAGAGTTTGTGCAAGAACGTGCACAAGGGATCCAAGTGCTGAGAGTGAGGCAGATAAAGAACCAGTCACAGCACAATTAAGCTATAATTTAAAGAGGTAAGAATAAGGAGAGCAATCGGAATCTGATGAGTAGTGACTACGTAAGTCCAGATGTTTGGGTTAGATATACAGTGCGTTTCAAATGGGGGACAGAGAAAGAGGATGAACTTTTACAATATCTGACAACGGTGTTTGTGTGTAAACAATAAGGCATATTGCCCAGATTGGAGGAAGTATAATGTCATGGGATCAAGAATGTGATCAAGAATGTGAGCAAGAGTATCAAGTGATGAGGGTGACGCACACTGGGAGGCTGTCACAGAATAGTGAACTCATGTGAAGTCAAATAAAGGAGTTAGCACAGTTAACGAGTTACATAAGATGGTACACAATAGGAATCTGATTAGTAGTGACTATGTAAGTACGGAGTAACCTTATGTATACGGGTCATTTTAAATTGGAGATAGATGGAGAGGATGAACTGCAAGAATGGCGTAAGTAATGAGGTAAAGGCCCCGGATTTGAGAATGTATAATGTTTTGGAATAAAGAATTTAAAAAACAATGTGCCGGTGGGGGGATGGGGGGCGCTAGTGGAGAAGATGTGACAGACAAAGGGGCTGTCGCAGGAAAATAAGGTCATGGCGGATCAAGGAAAAGAGCGCGTATAGTTAAAGAGATATGAATATGGCGCATAATATGAATCTGAGGAGTAGTGACTACATACGTAGAGAGTGTTGTGGTAGATTTACAGGAGAATTCAAATTGGTGACTGAGGGAGAGGATGAACTCCAAGAAAAGCTATTAAGGGTGTTTGTGTGTAACAAATGAGGTAAGGGGCCCAGGTTTGAGGATGTGTAATGTTTTGGAAAAAAGAACTTGAGCAAGAATGTGCGCAATGGAACCAACTGGTGAGGGTGACACAGCCCAAGGGGCAGTCACTGGACAGTTAAGTCACGGAGAGTCAAGCAAAGGAATAGGTACAATTGATGAGTTAGATAAGATGGCGCATAATCGGAATGTAATTAGAGGTGACTACATAAGTGCAGAGAGCTCCCTTAGGTATACAGGACACTTGATACAGGAGGTAGAGGGAAAGGATGAACTTCAAGAAAAGCTAACAAAAGTGCTTTTGTGTAACTAATGAAGAAAAGGGCTTGGATTTGAGGATGCATAGTGTTTGGGGATACAGAGTTTGAGCGAGATTGTGCGCAAGGGAGCCATTTGGTGATGGTGAGGAAGATAAAGAGGCAGTCACGGCACAGTAAAGTTATGGAGAGTCAAATATAGACGAAGGTACAGTTAAGAGATAAGCAAGATAGTGCATGAAAGGAAACTGTTGATTAATGAATGCGTAAATACAGAGAGATAAGTTATAGGTTAATCAAGTCATGGAGAGTCAAGTAAAGGAATAAGTAAATTTTATGTGCTAAATAACATGGTACACATTAGGAACAGGATGAGGAGTGACTACATAAGTAAAGAGAGTTGTGGTAGATATACAGGGTAGCTAGTAATGTAAAAGGCCTCGATTTGAAGATGCATGATGTTTTGCGAATAGCGTGTCACGAAATTAAGCAGAATGTGCGAAGGTGGAGTCAAGTGGCAAGGATGTGGCAGACAAAGGGGAAGTCACAGGATGAAGTCATGGCGGATCAAGTAAAAGAACTGGTATGGTCAAGGAGGTAAGAAGGTGGTGCATAATAGGAATCTGATGAGTAGTGACTACATAAGTAAAGAGAGTTGTGGTAGATATACAGGGAATTTTAAATTTGCGACTGAGGGAGAGGCTGAACTTCAAGAAAAGCTAGCAAGGATGTTTGTGTGTAACTAATGAGGTAAGGGGCCCAGGTTTGAGGATGTGTAATGTTTTTGAAAAAATAACTTCAGCAGCAATGTGCGCAAGGGAGCCAAGTGGTGAGAGTGACACCTCCCAAGGGGCAGTCACAGATTAATGAAGTCAGGGAGAGTCAACGAAAATGACTAGGTACAGTTTATGAGTCAAATTAGACGGTACATAACAGGAATTTGATGAGAAGTGATTACATTAGTGCAGAGAGTTGCATAAGGTACACAAGGCATTTCGAATGGGAGACAGAGGGAGATGATAAACCTAAACAATGGCCAACAAGAGTATTTTTGTATAAGTAATGAGGTTACGGGCCCAGATTTGAGAATGTGTCATGTTTTGGAAAAAAGAACTTCAGCAGCAATGCGCGCAAGTGAGCCAAGTGGTGAGGGTGACACAGCCCAAGGGGCAGTAACAGATTAATGAAGTCATCGAGAGTCAACGAAAATGACTAGGTACAGTTTATGAGTCAAATAAGACGGTACATAACAGGAATTTGATGAGAAGTGATTACATTAGTACAGAGAGTTGCATTAGGTATACAGGGCATTTCGAATGGGAGACAGAGGGAGATGATAAACCTAAACAATGGCTAACAAGAGTATTTTTGTATAAGTAATGAGGTTACGGGTTCCAGATTTGAGAATGTATAATTTTGTGGGAGAAAGAAATTGAACAAGAGAGGGTGAGGTGGCCCAAGAGGCATTTACAGGATAGTTAAGTCATGGAGAGTCAAGTAAGGGAATAAGTACTGTTTAATTGTTAAATGGGATGTCGTATAATAAGAAACTGTTTGGTAATGAGTATATAAGTACAGAGAAATAGCTGGGGTGTACAGGGGAATTCAAATGGAAGAGACAGGTAGTGGATTAACTTGGATGAACTTGAAGAATGGCTTGCAAGAGTTTTTGTGTGTAACTAAAGAGATAAGGTGTTTGCATTGGAGAAAGTATAATGTCTTGGGATATGGAACGTGAGCACGAGAGGCAGAGATGGTGAGGGTGAGTCGGATTAAGAGGCAGTCAAAGGTACAGTTAAGAGTGAAAATAATGGCGCATAATAGGAAACTGTTGAGTAGTGAATACATATGCACAGAGAGCTAGGTTAGGTGTACATGCCATTTCAAATAAAGAGAGAGAGCGAGTGAATGACATTACAGAATGGCTAGCGAAGAGTTTGCCTGGAACTGATGAGGCAAAATGGCGTGATTGGTGGTATTTGTTTGCTACTGGAGAAAGCATGTGAACAGGAGTGGCAATTGGTGAGGGTGAGGCATATTAAAGGCCAGACAAATAATAGCAATGTCCGCGGGAGTCATGTGTACACAGCATTTAAAATGGGACAGAGAGGGAGTGGATGAACTTAAAGAATGGCTACGAAGGGTGATTGTATGTAGCTAATGAGTGCCCGAATTCCTGGCAGTATGTGTTGCTATAAAGAATGTGATTGAGAGAGGCAAGTGGTGAGGGTGAGGCAGACTAAGAGGCAGTCATAGGATGGTACAGGAATACGTACTTTAACTAAGATGGCGCATAATAGGGAAACTGTTAGTGATGAATATACAAATACAGAAAGTTCGGCATTGTGTACAAGGCGGATGAAATGTCCGAAGGAGGCAGGGGATGATCTTAGACAGTTGCTAGCAGGGGTGTTCTTCCTTGTAACTAATGGGGTAAAAGGCTAGGAATGGAGCTTGCATAATGTCTTGTGGTAGTGACTGTGACCAACATATTCAACCGGTCAAGGTGAGGCATATTTAGTTGCAGTAGTTGTATAGTAAAATCAAGAGGAGTCTGGCAAAGTAATAGGTACAGTTTAAGAGTTGACTAACATGAGCAATAGTAGGAAGCTGTTAATCAATTTATAAATACTTAGAGTTAAGTTATGATTACAGGAGAGTTCTATTAGGAGAGAGAGGGAGTGGTTGATATTAACGAATGGCTTGCAGGTGTGTGTGTGCAGGTAATGAGAAAAGGGTTCGGAGTGGAGAAAGGGTAGTGTTTTGTGACAAAGTGTATGAGCAAGAAAGGCAAGTGGTGAAGGTGAGCAAGATAAAGAGACAGCGACAGGATAGTAAAGTCATGGAGAGTCTGGTAAAGGAATAGGTACAGTTTAGGAATTAAATAACATGAGGCATAATACGGTAAGCTGTTGAGTAATGAATGAATAATTAGAGCTAGGTAATGACTAAAGAGCAGTTAAAGTGGCAGGGAGAGGGAGAGGAGAAACCTCGAGAATGTTTGCAATGGTTTATGTAATTAATGAGACACAGGGCTCCGAGTGGAGCAATTATGAAGACTAATGTTTACCAAATTGAACAAGAAGGGCCTATGAATATGCAAGTAAAGGGATGGAGGAAAAAATTACAGGGCAATTGAATGGGCAGAGAGAGGGACGATTAACAGACTGAACTTCTAGCAAGAGCATTGTTGTGAAAATAAGGAGAAAGTGTCCATGGCGCTTAATCAGCATAATGTACTGTGATGATGTAATGGAAGAGTCAGTTAAAAGAATTGGTGAATCTAGGGAAGTAAATAAAATGGTGCATAATAGGAAAAGTGTTGGTAATGGATAAATAACCAAGCGGAGAGAGGTAATGCGAACAGGGCTGATCAAAGGCCCGAGAGAGAGAAAATAAATAGATGGAATGACTAGTAAGGAAGGCTTTGTGAAGGTAGGTAGGTAATGCACATGCAGTTTAATAAGCATAATTTTGTGTGATAAATATATTGAGCCAGTGAGAGAAGAGACAAGTGCGAAGCAGATTGGAAGGCAGTGAAAGGATAGCAAAGTCGTGGGGAGTCACGTAGAAGAATATCGTAACTTGCGTACGTATGCAACTTACAGCATAATAAACTAACCCTTGCGTGATGTTGAAATGAATGAATGGAGACGAGGAATCAGGAAAAGGCAGTTCAAAGGGCGGAGAGAAATAACATTGAAAGATGGAATGGCTAGTATGAAGTTTACTCTCAAAATAAGGAGGCAATGCACATGCAGGTTAGTTAGCATAACGTAATCTGATAGATATATGGAGCAAGGGAGAGAGGTGACAAGGGCGAGGTAAATTAGAAGGCAGCAAAAGATAAGGAAGTCATCAAGAGGAGATAAATGAATAGCACAATGTTCCGAGGTACGGAACATACAGCATAGTAAGTTAATCCTTGAGAGACGAGGAAATGAATGAATGAATTGAGGGAGGCAATCAGGAAAAGGCAGTACAAAGAGCCGTGAGAGACAGGGAAGACTAAAAGACGGAATGCCTAGTAATAAGCTTGATCTGAAGCTGACGAGGCAATTCACATGCAGTTTAGTTAGCATAATGTAGTGTGATAAATAAATTTTGTCACGGAGAGAAATGACAAAGACAAGGTAGAATGGATGGCAGTAAAAGACAGGGAAGTCATTAAGAGTACGTGAATGAATAGGGCAATGTTCTGAGGCAAGGAACTTACAGTACTGTACGTTACGTCTTGAGAAATGAGGAAATGAATAAATGAAGTGGGGGAGGCATTCAGGTATAGGCAGTACTAAGGGCCAAGAGGGACAGAAGATTAGAAGTTGGAGTGCCTAGTAATGAGTTTTATCTTTAGGTGAAGATGCAAAGCACATGCAGTTTATCAATAGTATTGTAGTGTGATGAATAATTTGAGCAAAGGAGAGATATGAAGAGGGCGAAGCAGATTAGAAGGAAGTCAAAAGGTAGCAAAGACATGGACAGTCAAGTAAAGGAATATTGCAGGTATGGAGCAAACAACATAGTAAGCTAATAACTTGAGTGACTACGAAATGAATGAATGGAGGAAGATATCAGGAAAAGGCAGTCTAAAGGGCAGAGAGATAAGATCAATAGATGGAATGGCTAGTAAGAAGCCTTGTCTGAAGGTGAGAATGCAATGTACAATATATTTAGCCACGAAGGGAAGTGACAAGGGCAAGGTAGATTGGAAAGCAGTCAAAGACAGGGAAGACATTAAGACTACGTGAATTAATAGGCCAATGTTCTTGGGGAGGTAACTTACAGCACAGTAAGTTAACTCTTGAGAAATGAGGAAATGAATAAATGATTTGAGGGAGGCATTCAGGTATAGGCAGTACCAAGGGCCAAGAGGGACAGAAGACCAAAAGTTGGAGTGGCAATTAGCGTGTTTTATCTGAAGATGAGGAGGTAATGCACATGCATTTTAATAATAATAATGTAGTGTGATGAGCAATTTGAACATTGGAGAGATGTGGAAAGTGCGAAGCAGATTAGATGGCAGTTGGAGGTAGCAAAGCCATGGACAGTCAATTAAAGGAATATTGTAATTTTCGAAGGTATGGAACAAACAGCATAGTAAGCTAACACTTGAGTGACTATGAAATGAATGAATGGAGGGAAGGAGTCACGAAAAGGCAATATAAAGGGCAGAAAGAGATACGATTAAAAGATGGAATGGCTAGTAAGAAGCATTATCTGAAGCTGAGGAGGCAATGTACATGCAGTTTAGTTGGTATAATTTCGTGTGAAAAGTGAATTTGGCCACGAATAGAAGTGAAAAGAGGAAAGCAGATTAGAAGACATTAAAAGATGGACCTCTTGAACAGTAGGTAAATGAATAGGGAATGTTCTTAGGAAAGAAACTTTCAGCACTGTAAGTTAACCCTTGAGAAATGTGGAAATTAATGAATGAAGTGAGAGAGGAAGTCAGAAAAATGCAGTATCACGTGCCAAGAGGACAGAGGATAAAAAGTTGGAGTGGCTAGTAACAAGATTTATCTAAAGGTTACTAAGCAATGCACATGCAGATAAGTAAGTATAATGTTGTCCGAAAAAAAATATATTGAGCAAAGGGGAATGGTGACAAGGGCGAGGCAGATAAGAAGGCAGTCAAAACATAACAAAGCCATGGAGAGTCAAGAAAGAGAATATCTTAATTTTTGGATGTATGGAACAAACAGCATAGTAAGCTAGCATTTGAGTGATGATGAAATGATTTAATTAAAGGAAGGAATTAGAAAAGTCTGTTCAAAGGGCAGAAGGATTTAACTTTAAGACTTGGAATGGCCAGTAGTAAATTTTCTCTGAAGTTAGTGAGTGAACACCCATGGAGTTTAGTGAGCATAATTTAGTGTGAAAAATAATTTAGCCACGGCGAGAAGCGTTAAGCGCAAGGCAGATTGGAAAGGGGTCAACGATAGGGAAGTCCTGACCAGTAAGTAAGTGAATATGGCAATGTTCTGAGGCCAGCAAGAGACAACGGACTTAGGTCATTCCTCAGAGTTGAGGAAATGAATGAATGAAGTGAGCGGGGCACTCAGGAAAAGGCAGTACCTAGGGCTAAGACAGAGAGAAGATTAGAACTTGAAATGGCTAGTAACAACTTATATCTGAAGGTGAGGAGGCAATGCACATGCAGTTTGGTAAGCATCATGTACTCTGATTAATAGGTTGTGCAAGGGAAAGATGTGAAAAGAGCGAAGCAGATGAGAAGGCAATCAGAATGTACCAAAGTTAGGGGGAGCCAAGTAAAGGAATATCGTAATTTTCGATGATATGGAACTAACAGCACAGTAATCTGGCACTTGAGTGATGATTAAGGAATGGATAGAAGATACCAAGAAGGCAGTTTAAAGGACGGAGAGGGATAAGATCAGCATATGGAATGGCTATTAAGAAACATTATCTGAATATGAGAAGGCAATGTATTTGCAGATAAGTAAATATAATGTTGTCCAAAAAATAAATTGAGCCAGGAGGAAAGGAGACATGGGCAACGCAGATTGGAAGGCAGTCAAAGACAGGAAAGGGATGAATAGTAGGTAAATGGTTAGGGAAATGTTCCGAAGTGCGGAGCAAAAAGCGTATTAAGTACACCTGTGAGAAATGAGGATAAGAATGAATTAAGTGAGGGATGCAATCAGGTACAAGCAGTACCAAGGGTCAAACGTTTGAGAAGACTAGAAGTTGGAATGGCTAATAACAAGTCTTATCTGAAGGTTAGGAGGCAATGCACGTTCCTTTTGATAATAATTATGTAGTTTGATGAATAAGTTGAGCAAAGGAGAGATGTAAAAAGAGAAAAGCAGATTAGAAGCCAGTCAAGAAGTAGCGAAGCCATGGCGAGTCAAGTAACAGAATATCGTAATTTACGGAGGCATGGGAGAAATAACATAGTAAGCCAGCACTTGAGTGATCATGAAATGAATGAAAGGATGTAAGATATCAAGAAAAGGCTGTTCAGAGGGCAGAGAGAGGTAATATCAACATATCAAATGGCTAGTAAGAAGCTTTATCTGAAGGTGAGGAGGAAATGTACATGTAGTTTAGTAAGCATCATATACTCTGATGAGTAGGTTGTGCAAGGGAAAGACGTGAAAAGGGCGAAGCAGATGAAAAGAAAATCATAATGTATTAAAGTTAAGGTGATTCAAGAAAAGGAATCTCGTAATTTTCGAAGATCTGGAATAAACAGCACAGTAAGCTAGCGATTGAGTGATGATTAAACGAATTGTTGGATGGAAGATTTCGAAAAAGGGCAGTTTAAAGGGCAGAGAGAGATAAGATCAACATATGGAATGGCTAGTAAGAAGCTTTTTCTGTAGGTTAGGAGGCAATGTACATGCAGTTTAGTTACCATAATATAGTGTGATAAATCAATGTAGCCATGGAAAGAAGAGACAAGAGCAAGGCAGATTGGTAGGCTGTCAAAAGCAGGCAGGTGATGAAGAGTAGGTTAATGAATAGGACAGTGTTTGAGGCAAGGAACATGCAGCATAGGATGTTCAATCCCGAGCGATGATTAAATGAATAAATGAAGTGATGGTGACAATCAGGAAAAAGCGGTACCAAGGGCCGAGAGGGAGAGAAGATTAGATCTTGGAGTGACAAGTAACAGGTTTTATCTGAAGGTGAGGAGGCAATGCACATGCTGTTTAGTACTCTGATGAATAGGTTGTGCAAGGGAAAGATGTGAAAAGAGCGAAGCAGATGAGAAGGCAATCAGAATGTACCAAAGTTAGGGGGAGCCAAGTAAAGGAATATCGTAATTTTCGATGATATGGAACTAACAGCACAGTAATCTGGCACTTGAGTGATGATTAAGGAATGGATAGAAGATACCAAGAAGGCAGTTTAAAGGGCGGAGAGAGATAAGATCAGCATATGGAATGGCTATTAAGAAACATTATCCGAGGATGAGCAGGCAATGTACATGCAGATAAGTAAATATAATGTTGTCTGAAAAATATATTTGGCAAGGGGGAAGGGTGACAAGGGCAACGCAGATTGGAAGGCAGTCAAAGACAGGAAAGTCAGGACGAGTAGGTAAATGATTAGTTTAGTGTCCTGAGGCAAGGAGCATACAGCATAATGATTTCAATCCTGAGAGTCAAGGAATTGAATGAATGAAGTGGGGGAGGCAATCTGGAAAAGGCAGTACAAAAGGGCAAGAGAGACAGGGAAGACTAAAAAATAAATGGCTAGTAGCAAGTATTATATGAAGGTGAGGAGCCAATACATGTGCAATATAGTGAGCGTAATATCGTTTGATAAGTAAACTGAGATGTGAAAAGGGCAAAGCAGAAGAGAAGGCAATCAAAAGATTGCAAAGACATGGAGAGTCAAGTAAAAGAATGTCGTAATTTTCAGAGGTAAGGAACAAACAGCTTAGTATCCCAGTACTTGAGTGAGGATGAAATGAATGAATGGAGGAAAGGAATCAGGGATAAGCAGTTCAAAGGGCAGAGAGAGAAGATTAAAAGAAGAAAGTGTCTGTAAAAGGTTTATAAGAAGTGAGGAGGCAATGCACATTTAGCTTAGTTACCAAAATGTAGCCTGATGAATAAATTTTGCCACGGAGAGAAGTGACAAGGGCGCGGCCGATCAGGAGACAGTCAGAGGATAGGGAAGTAATGAAGAGTAGGTAAATCAATAGGGCTATGTTTTGAAGTAAGGAACATACAACATAGTAAATCAAGTCTTCAGAGGTGAGGAAATGAATGACGGAAGTGAGGGAGGGAATCAGGAAAAGGCAGTACCAAGGGACAAGAGGGAAAAAAGATTAAAAGATGGAATGACAAGTAAGACGTCTTATCTGAAGGTAGAGATGCAATGCATAAGCAGTTTAGTAAGCATAATGTAGTGTGATAAATATAATTAGCCATTGAAGGAAGTGATAAGCGCAAGGCAGATTGGAAAGCAGTCAACGACAGGGAAGTCATGAAGAGTAGGTAAATGAATGAGCCAATGCACTGAGACAAGGAACACGAAGGACAGTAAGTTAACTCTTGAGAGATCAGGAAATGGATGAATGAAGCAAAGGATGCAGTCAGGAACTGGCAGTACCAAGGGCCGAGAGGGAGAGAAGATTAGAAATAGGATTGGCTATTAAGAAATCTTATCTGAAGGTGAGGAGGCGATGCACAGGCACTTTTGTAAGCATAATGTAGTTTGATGAATAAGGTGAGCATGGGAGAGATGTGAAAATTGCGAAATAGATTAGAAGGCAGTCAAAAGGTAAAGCAATGCCATGGAGAGTCAAGAAAAAGAATATCGTAATTTTTGGAGGCATGGAACAAACAGCATAGTAAGCTAACACTTGACTGATGATGAAGTGAATGAGTAAAGGGACCATATCATAAAAAGGCAGGTTGAAGGGCAGAGAAAGATAAGTTTTAAAGATTGAATGACTCGTAAAAAGCTTTATCTGAAGGTGAGGAGGCAATGTACATGCAGTTTAGTTCGGATAATATAGTGTGATAAATCAATTTAGCCACGGAAAGAAGAGACAAGGGAAATGCAGACTGGAAGGCAGT
>JANTCA010002547.1:0-31908 GCA_024741275.1 Chironex yamaguchii | reverse complement strand
ACATACATACATACATACATACATGCATACATACATACATACATACATACATACATACATATATACATACATACATAGTGGTAAACATATGTATGTGGAACTGCTGCACAATTATATTAAGACAACAGCAACAACAGGGAAAAAAGTAAATTTAAGTATAAATACATATACATACAAGCATATGCATGCATACAGATATGTACCTGTCTTAAAAACATTAATTATACACTACGTAGCCTAATATTGATTACACAATATTCCTGTGTTTTCCTATCTGTGAACCCTGAAACCAAATTTCAGTGTATAACCAATAACAAGCTTAAATACACAATGTTGGTAGTAATACATGGCTGGCCTTAAGACCATACTTCTCTCCGAAATTTTCCACTATTAAATGACATAACTTAATCGAACAGTAACACATAATTGAAGTGGAAGTAACTTTATTCTAAAAATTTCATTTGGCCTACTTGAAATAAAATGAGCACTGCAAATGCGTGCGTTGTCAATTTCCTTTGAGCTCCAATGCTCACGTCTGATGGCAGCTAACCATTTTTTTCGTAGTGCAAGAGACTGTTCGTTATTCCCAAATGGAATCCTATAAAAACTCAATTTTCTTCGATTCGTACAACCGACGGCACAACACGAGTCAGGCATGTTTGTGGTCTGTCTAAGTGAATCTTGCCTGCCAGTAACTGCGCATGCGCAAATTTCAGCTCTAAAAATGTAAACATGGAATCCATCTATATTCACTATTTTGTCAGTTTATGCGAAAATTAACTGAAAATTTGTAGGGAGTTATTAAAGAAAAGGCACAGTAAAATTCAATCCTCTAGCTAGTTTTCCCCTAATATGTTGTTTTACGCATCGGAGCAACTGTGATAGTTTGGAAGATAAGACATTAGACCCAGTTTCCAAATCAGTCTCATTTTATTAATTAAGCTTAAATAAGTAGTAATTTTGGAATTGAAAGGTGTTTATGTCGTCACGAGTTGATCCCCCAAAATTAAAATCATTTACAAAATGTCCAATTGGGTCAACCAAGTTGCTGCAGTAATTAAGAATATTTTATATCAAGTGTTTTCCCGATAGGAATGTGTTGGAGAGAACGATGCAGAATATTTTTTCCAGAAGAACAAGCTTTGGCACCACGATAAAAAGGCTGACAACCTTGGACTGGGAAGCGTTGTCTTTCTGAGGTATCTCAATACGTTTGTACCTTTAATGTATCAGTGGTGAAGACAAAAGTCCTGCTCGCCCTGTTACGCAGGATCAACAATTTCAGAAATTTCATAAACACCAAAAAAAATATTTCTTAGCATGTTTCACAGTGTCACTTTGTTGGTAGACCCCCCATTCTATTGCAAGAATAGAGCCAAACTGTGATTGCTTTAAATTTTTTCAGAGCACCCGTTATTGCTATGTTAACGTCTACTCTTGTTATCCTGAAAAGCCGGAGTGGCACTCTTTTGATATTTTTGCTAAAAGTTAATTATATAAAAACTTTATTTCATTTCCTTAAAAACAGTACCAAACAAGAAAATCACACTTGCGCTTGCGTCTGGAATTAGCTATAAAATATTTTTGTCACGGTAAAACCACTTGGAAAATTTCGTCAGTAAAATGAGCAAGGCAGATTAAAGAATCTGATTTTCATTGCCTGTGTGCAGTTGTTACTTCAGTAAACAACATTTGTAAAATGAGTCAAGAGTTTTTGTCTTTTGTTGCATGCTTTTGTGATGCCAACCTGCGTTTCCCCTTGTGCAAAGCATTCATGACCCTTTTCTGTGCTTTGATGACTGTTTGTAGCCTTCTCATATCCTTTTTTGCACTTGCAAGCTGTTCTGACAATTTAGCTGACATGTCCACTTGTACTGAGACATCAACATGGTTGTTAAAATGTATTTTACAGTCAACTCTTGGAGCCTCTATTACGTCAGACACAAAACATCTGCGCTGATTCTTTAAGTTTCTTCCACACCTTGTATCTCTGACTTTGGTTGCCCTGGAGAAATTGAAAAGGGTGATGATGTTTTAAGTTCAGATGCAACAGCTATTGTTTTTAGTGGAAATATACCTAATACTTTATGTAATTACGACATGTAAACATAGTAGTATGAAAGTCTACTGAGTATTGAAACCTTTACCTAATCATCAAATCCTCCCACCCTAAGAAACTCAGCCCCAACGATGTTCTTGCAATAAAAAGTATGTTTCGATATGTTACAATGTTCAGTATTAGGGTTTCCATCAGAGTATATGCTGTGAATAGTTTTCTGGAAAACCTCTCCCCTGAGTTTCATCCCCCACTACTTGCCCCTACTAATGTAATGTGGCAGAGTGTAGACACTAATTGTTATGTTCGGTTATCCCTTGACAGCCAATTAGGTTCCTAGTTCTTTCTCTAGCAAGAGCTTAAATCGTGAAAAAGAAGGTACTATCTGTTGCTTGTGTCTGTTTTGACTGCCTACCTTACGTCATTTCCGGTTTTGCAATCAATATGACCGATCTTCAGATGGCACCACCCCTCCCCCACCGTAAACATAATCGGCCTCGTTTTCATTCAATAGGAGCATGGAAAATTCAATGTGGTAAAAGCATTGATATAGAAGACAGCCTCTCTTTTATATCTATGGGTATAAGACAAGGTAGAGAGTTAACATGAGAGCGAGGTAGAAGCCACTTTGCTTTTCAAGGAACTGGGTTTGTACGGCAAAAAGATCCCTGTTGTTTGCTGTGTACAGTTGACATGAGCCAGTGTTAAATGTCAAAATTGTCATATCTTGCGTGGATTTTGGTTGCCAAAATCGACAAAATGAGAAGAATAACAGTGTAGACATTAGTCAGGATGATGTTGAAGGTCACAACCGTCAGAACATGATGGAAATTGATGCGTGATCAAAGAAAGTTGATGTTGCTGGGACGCATTGGCCTATCTATTCCATTGGTTAGTCTTTAGCTGTACATCGCTTAGTTCTTAGCTGTATATTGTTTAGTTTTTAGCTGTACATCGGTTAGTTCTTAGCTGTAGAATGTTCATACCGGTATGATTCGTTCTAATTCTAGATTTATGGAATATTTCTTTGACCCAAAAATGCGTAGTTATCTAAAATAATATTAAGGAACTAGACTGTATGTTGTTAACCCTGCCTTTGGGCTGTAAAATTTGGACTTAACCTGGTTCATTGGATATTTACTAGCAGGGTTGAGAGGTTATCTATGGACTCGTATCAACATTTTCAAAGTCATTCCTATTAATGCTCTATAGTAGCCCACGTGCTAGTACAGTCAGCAAAATAATTTTCCTCGCCTTAAATACCACACTTAATGATACACAAAACTTCATTGAAAGTAAATTGAGAACAATAACACCCTATGCAGGGTCTATGATATGAGTGATAAATGATAGGGGCCTACTAGTCGTATTGCTAGGTCTCTTCCAAAAAGTTATAAACTTGCATCTTCTTATTACTGTAATAGGCTGTTCTGTACGCCGGTTTCGTTGACTGTGGGTAAAATATAACTTTCGTCTTTCGATTGGTGTGTCATAAAATCTTATAACCCAATCTTATAACTCAAATTGAGGCCGATACATTCATTTGAAGTATTCAGATTTTGGCTAACTTGTAAATACAGTCCAATAAGTTAGTCGTGACAGAGTGTGCTAAAGTTTCGATTTTAGGGATGGCTACGTGAACAAATGAAACCAAAGTGAAACAACATGGAATTTAGTTAAAGGTAGGAAGTAGCAAAAGAGTTTCACAACAAAAATTGGATCAAACTTTGGACTAACTAGGCTAAATGTAACCAATTAAGCTGAGTTTGATTATACAGATCATTGTAAAATTTTGCACTTATGATGGAACAGCAGAGTATTAATGCCCTTGACTGGTATTCTTATGTATTTTTTTTGCACTACCAATTTTTAAGACCTGTATATGGATGCTTATTTTGTGGGCACAGTAACTAACGATGCCATGGCCCATGTAGATTCTGTTCCCTTTTTCGACGAGATGTCATCTGAGTTGTGTACAGATGTGCAACAATGAAAGTGCGCAAGGGTATGCAATTGCCATCCTATCCAGAGTGGTGTAATGGCAGAAGCCTTCTGTATTCAGGACGAAAAATTGCACCACTACCTGATTCGTCAGTGAAGTTCAACATATGTTAGGTAGTGGGAATGTTTCATTAGTATTGTCCATCTTTATGCAGCTGCAGATGCCCACGGAAATCATGGTTTCCCCTACAATGCTCAATGTCCCTCCAATGATGGACATACTGGTATAGTGCAGTTAACCGTAACTTTGCCAACTATATTTTGATGCTAGACAACTGTAATTTTTTCAAAAATGTTAATGACTACGCATGATAGTCCCGTATGTTCTGTTGTACCATAAGTTGGACTTTTAAGGAATATATTTGTGAGAACATAGGCCTTCTTTCTTAAGTGACCTTATGTTGCTGTAAAACTGTGTTCATACTGGTGTTCTCATGTCAGTAATGTGCTATTGTGTGTAATACATACTATGCCTTTGGAAGTTACATATGTGCTTATAAAATCTAATAATGTACATAAGGATTACATGTTGTAGAAACTTTTGTATATACAGACTGTAAATCTTAAAATGAAGAAAGTAGAGGTACTGACATTGGATCAGTAGAGTTACTTGCTTGTGTCATTTCTGGTTTGACTTTATAAAACACTTTATCTTTCCAGAAGGTCCATGGTCATTATTCACATTGTCTCAATTGTGAGGTGGCAGTAAATATTGTCATGGTCATTACAAAACAGTACCCAATTGTACAAAAATACTTGTATCATTATTTCATAAATGATCTACTTTGGGTACATGTGTGCATGCTTACTCATTGTTGAAGAGAACTTGCTTTGCTAGCTTATGGCGACTACTGACTCATCCAGCACATACTACTCTCCCTGTATGAACTTTTGCAAACTGGTGTACAATAATCTTGGTGTACCAACTAACTATTAACTTGATTAATGTAGATGCATATTCTGATCCCATTGTTTCATGTATTGCAGAGGTATTCACTGCATGCTCCTCTATGTCTCTGATATAAAATGAAAGTGTCTCAGCTAAGACTTTCTATTCAATGTATTTAAGGTAATTTGCAGTTTTATTTTGCCAATTGTAAAGCATACACCTAAGTTCTTTATCAGTTGCTTTCACAATGCTCCTGACAGACATAGATGGTCTGGCGTGCAGCTTAACAATGTATTAACAGTAATGTATAGCTATTCAATAGCATTATGAATTGCTGAACTTGATGGATGTGCAATGGAATGGAACTTGGAATGTGTGATAACATAAAAAAGTGACAAAATTATTAAACACAAAAATGAAAACCTAAGGAGGGGGGTCAAAATATAAGACAACACACAACTTATTTAATAGTAAAGGTTAACCAAGTGAGTGAAGGAATGAAATTTAATTTTGCCCAATAAGAGAACAGACATCCCTGTTACTGTGAGTCAGGTCAGATCCTACTTGGATAGAAAGATAGATAGATAGATGGATAGATAGATAGATAGATAGATAGATAGATAGATAGGCAGTTAGACAGACAGATAGATAGATAGATAGATAGAAAGATAGATGGATAGATAGACAGTCAGACAGACAGACAGGTAGATAGATAGATAGATAGATAGATAGAAAGATAGATGGATAGATAGATAGACAGTCAGACAGACAGACAGACAGACAGATAGATAGATAGATAGATAGATAGATAGATAGACATAAAAGTAGACAGACAGATAGAATTTCTGACAAGTACTCATGTAGCTAGATAGATACGTCAATAAATGCATGTTATTGGTACACATGTTGTTGGTGTATTTTATCAGAACTATAATCCAATGTACTACAAATACTCGATCATATGTTTTTCGATATCTGCAGTATTTACCATTGACTGCATAAGCCTTGTAAATGACATTGTACATGTATTACTTGAAAACCACTTTCTTAAAATACCCCAATGTGCCTTTGGTTTTGGATATTGTGCCTAACAAATTTTGAATTCCAAGCTCTGGGTTATTCACAAGGCAAAATTGTTTGTTTTTAACTATTTGAACTAATAAACGTGCCGTTGGACCTTTGAGCTCTTCAAAATACCCATGTTTGAGATACTCTATTAGTTTTGATCCATCCTCCGCAGTTACATACATTACGTTTGTACCATGCAGGGGCGGATCCACACTAGTGCTTGCGGTGCTTAAGCACCAGTCAGATTTTCAAGCATTTGTTAACTTTGAGTGCCAAAGTTGAGAAGTTCACAATTAAATTGTTTTTATGAGTTTTTTTGAATTGTCGATTCTAGTGCAAAAATAAAAACTTTTTGATTCCAGCAACCCACCCATATTTTGAAGGAAGTTGTGCAACGAAATCTTCCATTGAAAAATTTTGGCAGCGGATGGTCCACAATCCCCTGTCTCCAAATGATATCAGAGCTGCCCATAGTACTGTATACAAGATTGAAAGTAAAGTTGAGTGAAGACAGTCCCCTGGTTGATTGGACTCGACTTCATTCTGAGGCCTTTTGCTAATGACCGACTGTGGCCATATGATTTGTTGTGTGTCATGATGATTCACTTGGTTTTCACGGGAGCCCCAGTCACATTTGAAATTGTTTTGTGTCAGCCAATCTGCTTTCGAATTGAAGAGAATATTTTAGGCGGGAGCCCCAGTCACTTTTAAATATCATCAGCTTATTATCATATTGGCAAATTGTCTTAGAGCCTTGACATGCATAGAGTTGTTCATGAGTGCAAACTACTATGCTAATCATCCACACTTTGAAGATCTTGAGAAGTCTGGGAAAGTCAGCAAAAAATCGTCATTTGTAAACTCCCTGACATTTGAAGCATTTGATAAATATGCCATTGGTAATTATTCCTCTGCAGTTTGTATGGAAGCTCAGATAAATGTGTCTGATGCCCGGTATTCCTCTTTTCTGTGCTTGCTTGCTCTGTCAACAGTTATTGGACAGCCTATTGAATCATACTTCCCAATAGTCAATGATGACTAACATGATGTTGAGGATTTGAGAAAATGTGAGATGATTCGCAATGGCTGTATCATGCCAAGAGAAAGTATCTCTTTCAAAATAATGAGAAAATTTACCTACTTCAATGTGCCAGTGTGCCTATTGAGTATTTGTACACCAAGCTCATCCCAGAGAGGAAGGACCACTTTGTTCCCCTGTTTCCTCCTGGAAAACTGAGAGCTGCAACAAAAATGACAGGCAGAATAAAAAGGAAAGCACCTGAAACAAATCCAAACAAACCCAAAGACTCAAAACTAAATGCAATACCCTTTATTGCTCCTAAGGTCATCACTGTTGATGAAATTCCTTCTACATCACATGCTCCTTCTACCAGACATAGCAAACCATTGATCTTGCAATCTACAAAACACCAAGTCAAAATCAACATTATGTTTAAGAAATGAAGCCAACCAGCCAAGGAGAAATGTGTACCACTTGCCAACACAACTGCTTCTCTGGAAAGTATTCATGAGACAGCTGCTAAAGATTCTGAAACTGTCCCTTTGCAACCTTAACTTCAGAATACTGCAAGTGCATCACAACTTGGGCCCCAAAGCACATCTGATAACAATGTGGTTCCTTTGAACCAAGAAGTTGATAGACCAATGGTTGATAGTCCAGTGAATGATATAGGAAAGTTCTATAAATCAATTTCTACATTTTTGGATGATAAAAAACATTCACTGCTCACAAATATTTAGAAGCGAGACTCTACTTACTGCTTCCCTTAATGCTTCTGGTAGAAAGTTTCAGTACAAGTGGTTTAACAGGTTTCCATGGCTTGTGTATTCCAGAGAATTAGATGGTGCTTTCTGCATAAACTGTATAACATTTGCTGGTGAAAGCACCCATAATGCTTCAAAGATTTCACATCTCTTCAAAACTCCCCTAACTGACTGGTCTAAAGCTCTTCAACGATTAAAGAACCATGCAACAAAGTCCCAGGTTCATAAAACAGCCACGCTGCAGCCATCTCAGTTTCGTGCTTTCATTCGTGACAAATCAAAGTCTGTTGATTTTCAGCTTGATTCAGTTGTTTCAAGACAGATTGAGCTGAAAAGAGCAAAGCTAGTGCCAATTGTGGAGGCTTCATATTGTGTGGGAGACAAAACATTGCTCTAGGAGTTCATCGTGATGACTCAAAGTATTTTAATGATCCTGCTAACAACTGTGGCAATCTTCAAGCAATCTTGAGCTACCTTGTTAAGTGTAGAAATAACAAATTGTTTGAAGAACACATCAAACATGCCCAGCGATCTGCAACCTATCGGTCAAAGACCACTCAGAACGAAATAGTTTGGATATACGGTCTAATGATAATGGAGAAAATCCTTAATGAGCTGAAGGAAGCAAAATATTTCTCCATTCTTGGTGATGAAGCAGCTGATGTCAGCAACTTAGAGCAAATGGCAATCGTGCTTTGCTTTGTTGATAAATCAGCGATGATACGGGAAGCTTTCCATGGGTTCTTCCATTGCAACGAAGGCTTAACCAGAAGGGAAATTGCAAGTATGATAATGAAGTCTATCAAAGATTTAGTTCTTGATCTCCGTTTTTGTCATGGCCAAGGATACGATGGTGCAGGTAGTATGGTTGGCAAATGCAAACGGGGCTTCCACTTTGATACAGCTCCAGTACCGCAAGCTTTGTATGATCATTGCAAGTCCCACGTCCTGAATCTTTGTGTTGCCTCTGCCTGTGCCATCCAGTTATTTCGCAATATGATGGGACATGTTCGTGTGGTTAGTGAATTTTTCAATGTTCATCCTAAGTGCTTTGCACTGCTGTCAGAGAAAATTCGCCATCTCTTGCCATCAGCTGATCATAAGGCTTTGATCGATGTTTGCCGGACTCGCTGGGTTGCAAGGATTGATGGTTTGTCTGTATTCATACAGGTATTCATTGCTGTTGTTGATTCCCTTGAGTCAATAAAGAATAACGAAGGTGGGTCCTGGAATAGTGAGTCGGTAAAAGATGTGAATGGTTTGTTCTATGGTACCATGTCCTTCGAGTTCATTGTTTGTCTCATAATTGTCTCTCGCCTATTAGAGATTAATTTGCCATTGACGAAAGAGCTTCAGTCACCTACTTTGGATGTCATTGCTGCAATAGAGATGGTAACATTGATGTATTCAATGTTGCAGAGAATGCAAAACGAGTCTCACGAGGTATGGTATGATGAGGTCATCAGGCTCAGATAGCATAGGAATTGTTCCTTCCAGACCAAGGACAGCTGGAATTCAAGCACATCGTGCTAATACGCAATCAGACTCACCTTCTGAATACTATCGACGTGTGATCACCTTACCATTCTTAGGCCATCTCTCTAGCCAGATCCAGACCGGGCTTTCCCAGAGGAATATTGCAATTCTTGATGCGTTCTATGCGTTACCTTCGACTGTTTAGTCAGATCCTACCTGGATGGAGTAGTTTTCGAGATTTCTCTCATTGTATGAGGGTGATCTTCCTGAGCCAAGATTTCTCAAAACCGAATTGAAGTCATGGGAAAATTATTGGAAGTTGTTTCAGAGATCAATTCCAACAACTTTAGGAATGCTTCTTCCATGCATTGACAAGCTCATTTTCCCTAATATTTTCGTTGCATTGCAAATTGCTGCAACTATTCCAGTGACTTCATGTTCTTGTGAGAGGTCTATTTCTGTGTTAAGAAGGCTTAAGACCTTTGTTCGAAGTACTATGGGCCAAAATCGTTTGAATAGGCTGGCAATGCTTCACGTTCATTGAGAAGTCACAGTTGAAACAAGCGATATTATCGAGCAATTTGCACTGGAACATCCAAGAAGGATGAAGCTTGTTGACATTCTTCATTCTGATCCACCTGTAAATGCATGACTCGAAAACGACCTTTCGTAACAACGTTGCTCGACTTGTAAATATTTGTTATGCTCATTACCAATTGATTCCGAGGTACTGTAGTTTTCTACTGTGAGATGAGGGTTGACACCACGTGTTGATATCCAGGCGATATGTGAGATGAACAGTTGCTTTGCAAAGATAAAAGCAACATTGAAGTTAAACTGATGTTTTCATTGATTTCCATTTTCATTGATATTTTGATGGGATGATTGCAAGAAATTGTTATCTTGTTGAAAAGAGACCTGCATTGTGACGAATTCAAAGAATTGTCGCTGTAAATATACAGTAAACTTCTGATCAGAAAGGGAGTTGCCTTTGGCCTAAAAAGGGCGTTTCCCATCGAAAAAATGGCGTGGCCCCAAAAAACTTTTCAGGGACCCTGCCCCTGCCCCGCCCCATTTTCGCGCTTCGCGCGACGTGAGCGACAGTCAGCATTTGAGCTGGTTCCGCCCTGCCATGATCTTCACTCAGCCACCTCTAATTTGTGATCAGCTAATTTTATTTTATTTTTAATTTTGTAATCAGCTAATTTGTGAGTATTGACAACCATTTTACTAAGACTTTGCTTTGTACCCTTGAATTTAGCAGTCATCAAACCAAAAGGAAGACAAAAGTAGGGATTTGATTTCTAAAATCACCCCGCCAAAAAAAACACCGAAGCTCTGGCAGTCCAGAATCTGAATACTTCAAATGAACGTATCGGCCTCACTTTGATGTTTGTTCATGAAAATGAGGACGTGCGTTACTTCGGCCAATGCGTTACTTCGGCAGCAACAAACCCTCTAGCTTTTCTTATACCTCATTGAAAAAATTTAGTTTCATGTCAACGCAAGTGTGACGTTGATGAAAAACGTCACAAATAGAAAATCAGTCTATTTCTTTTATAGGTGAAACAAACGTAGTTTATTAGGTGTTTTCTTATCACAGTAGCAACATGCCAATCGTTCTGGGATTCGAAGGAAGTGCTAACAAGCTTGGAGTTGGAATAATTCGAGACGGAGAAGTCCTTGCTAATGTCAGACGAACGTACATAACACCACCTGGTCTGGGATTTCTTCCAAAGGACACTGCACGTCATCACCAAGCAGTTATTTTGGACGTTCTAGAAGAAGCCATGCTTGAAGCTAAACTCAGTAAAAGACAAGTGGATTGCGTTTGCTTTACAAAAGGTACGGAGCTTCGACGGATCCTATTCCGCCTTAAATTTTTCGTTATTGTATGGATCGAGGGGGATTTATATAAATTGTTGTGCCAACATCTCCCATTAAATCTTCACTTACAGGTTTTAGTTTATAACAGGTGTTCATGCTATATGTACTGTTCCTAAGATCACTTGTTGATTCAATTTGCCGAACTTTGATATCTCTCAATCTATACGTTTTCAAGACCATAAAAAGTTGAAAAAAACTGTTTAACTTATCCCCCAATGTACTAGGAAGTCACTCAGAATCTAAAATACGAAGTCTTCCAAAACCACTAGCCCTGTCCGTATCTGAGTCCAAGGATCAGTACTGCAGGAATGGAAAAGAGCAGTTATTTTATTTGTTCGCAAAAAGCAAATTTATTATTTCCCGCACCGATGAGACTTAGTCTATTCCATTAAAAATATTTACTTCACGTCTGTTGTTTAAACAAAATGCATAGCCGTCAAGGGTAACGAAGTAATTGAACACAGCATACAAAAGAGGTTTACACCAGAGCATACTGAGCTAGAGCATACATCACATATGGCATACCTAATTAGCTCAGTGTATTGGAAACATGGTTCCCTTGCACAATTGATCTATAACATGCTTTAGGAGAAGTGCGTTATAATTTAACTGAAGTGGCTAACAGATTTATCTTGCTTGTAATTGGGGTCCTTATGTAAACAGTATACAAACCTCACCCTCAACATTTTTCAACTCTTGAAGATAACTTTGACCACCATTATACCATCAACTAAGCTATATATAATCCCCTTACCCTTTCACCTTGTGATACCAAGGGCTTCGGAAGTCCTTCACCAAATTCATGTGTCATAATGGCACAGAACTTTGAGTATAGCCTTATTGAGTTTGAGTATTCTAAGCCCGGTAATATTGAATATTTGAATAACCTTTTTGTGGCACAAAACTTGAAAATTGCCTTGAAAATTTAGTTGAGCTTAAAACATACTTAAAAGCTTTTTTTCTCAAATACAAAAGTATATGTATATGGCAACCTATTTATATGAAACATTTTATCAAAACCAGCCAATCATAAACAAGAAAGGAAACAAAGAAAGAGAAAATGAAGAAGCAAAACATAATTGGAAGAGTCCAATTGAAAAGCCGAACTCTGTCTGCCTACAGAGTACTACAGACTACAGAATACAATGACGAGAGTAATATAATGAGTAATGTACAAGGACGACAATTTTCAGATAATTGGCACAGCTAGATTATCCTTTCGTCTAAGTGTATTGGAGTCTAACTACATAAAAACAAGACAACCAGTTCTCTGCAGTTTATAATTTAAGTATGTTTTTAGAGCACCTATTGTAGTAATGCTCCACTCTTGATAAAAATATTAAAGCACTCTTGTCATGTCTGTTCAGATACTACTTATTTCTGACACTGGTGAAAGCTTAAGCTGAAACACAAAAACTTAATGAATTTTTCCTCACCTACTACTGTATTTTGTCTCATGGTACCAGGGACTTAGTACGTACTTCATAAAATCTTTGTGGTGTGATGGGACTTGTGTGGGAGGTTTAAGTGTTGGATTTAAGTGAGGATTGCAAGATCACACTTAGCACAGCTATTGTGTTAATGGTCCACCGGTGACAAATGTATGTATATATGTATGTATGTATGTATTCTAGTGTATTTCACTATTACTAGTAAGTTAGTGATATGTAACCTACTGGATTTACTTCCTTTACTGGGGAACATATGCAACGTGTGCTATGTAAAAGCATGCGAATCATATGCTATATAAAGTAATGTAATGTAAGGGAGTGCTATGTGATGGGAGTGATTAAATGTTTGTTCTGAGGAATGGTTTGTTCTATCTTGTCAATCATCATACAGTAATAGTTCGGGACGGGTAGACACCATAATTTGTGCAACGAGGATCTTTCTAGACAAGGATGGCTGTATTATTACAGGAACTACAAGGCTTGCACCAATTTGATTGCAGCAAAACCAGCAACCTCGGTAGTCGATGGAAAAGATGACTCCGCACATTTGAACAGTTCTCCGATAGTAAGGGAGTTACTGAAGCAAAGTAGAGGAAAGCTTTATTACTACATACTGCTGGGATGGCAGTCCAGGATGTGTTCTTTAAGTTGCCTGAGGGAGAAGGAGAAGAGGAGTACAAATTGATGGTAAAGAGTTTGAATGATTATTTTATCCCACAAGTGAATGTCCCTTATGAGAGACACATGTTTAGAAATATGGTCCAGAATCAAGGGGAAACCGTTGACCAGTATATAACTAGGTTACGTGCTAAAGCCCCTACATGTGGTTTTGGTGATGTGAACAAGATCAACGAGCAAATTCGTGACGAAGTGGTTGCGAAGTGTTATTCCCATAAGTTGCGGTTAAAACTCCTGGAAAAGGGAAGAGCACTCACATTACAGAACACATGCAAGATAGCAAGAGCTATGGAAGAGTCCGAGAGACAGGCAATGGATATTGAGAACTATTTGAAGGCACAGGCACAGGAAAACAAAGTGTCTAATTTTCAAAAGAAAACTTATACTAAACCAAAAACTCACACTCCAACACAAACGAACATTAAATGTTACAAGTGTGGAAAGGATGGCCATAAGAGTAATGATACTAGGTGTCCAGCAAGGGGTAGAAAGTGCTGATATTGTCAAAATACTGGACATTTTTTAGTGTTGTTGCCAGAAGAAATCACAAGGAAATAAAGACACTGGGGGAAAATCATACAGAACTGTTAGACAAGTGAATCGTGACAAAACATCAATCAGTATGGACAAAGATTATGCTTTTGTGGTGAATGTCATTGGGGCAATTGACAGCTATTGTAATATCATTGTGGGACGTGTTTCATTGACTCAGGTGCAAGTTGCAACATAACAGATAGGAAACAGTGGGACTGTTTGAAAAAGGAGAATAGGAAGTGTTCTTTTCAGAAGATTTCGAAACCGTTGTTTGCATATGGTAGATCAGATCCACTACCCGTAGCATGAGCATTTCAAACTACAGTCCACAATGTTGAGTTCATCGTGATCGAGGGAGATGGCCAAACACTTTTAGGACGAGAAACAGCAACGAACTTGGGTATTCTATATATTGGACCATTTGTAAATTTAGTGACGGAGGATGTTCTCAACAAACAAGACACTATAGACTATTACCAAGTATGAAAGGTTTGGAAAACCAAAAGACTTCCAATTAAAAATTCCAATAGACAGTAACATTCAGCCAGTAGCCCAACCAGTGAGATGGGTACCATTTAGCTTGCGTGAACCCCTACTTATTTGTATGGCATGCTATTTGAGCTGTTAGCAGATCACAAACCATTAGAGTGCATCTATTCTCCTCGTTCTAAACCTAGTGCAAGAATTGAGAGATGGGTTCTGAGGATGCAATCCTATACTTACACAGTTCGTTATATTCCTGGTTACCAGAATATTGCTGATCCTTTGTCACAGTTAGTCACAAAAATGACTAATGTTCACTTGTCAAACCAGTCTAATATGTTTGAAAAGTATATTAATTTTGTTGCTAGAGAAGCGACACCAGTTGCCATGACAACTAGAGAAATTGAAGTTGAATCTGAGTCTTATTCAGAGTTACAGGAGTTTCGAGGTCATTTGCTTGATCGTCAATGGCACAGAATGAAATGCGAAAAATACTTACTTGTTAGGAATGAATTGAGTTCTGTTGGTCACTTAGTACTGAGAGGGACTAGGATTGTCATTCCTACAGCTTTGCATAGGAGGGTTTTACAGTTGGCACATGAGGGACATCCCGGAATTGTTGGGATGAAGCAATGTATAAGGTCAAAAGTATGGTGGCCTGGTATCGACAAATCAGTCGAGAATTATTGTAATCTTGTTTTGGGTGTCAACTTGTAGGTAAACCAACTAAACTGGAACCTATGGTTAGGACAGAAATTCCAACCATGCCTTGGCAGTATCTGACTTTGGATTTGCTTGGACCGCTACTATCAGGGGAGTCTATAGTTGTACTTGTAGGTTATTATAGTTGATGGTTTGAAATAGACATTGTGAGGTCAACTACATCTTAGATTCTCACAGAGTTCTTAGATAAAGTCTTAATTACCCATGGATTGTCGTTATCTATACTACAGATACTAGATAGTGGGCCTCAATTTGTTAGTGACCATTTTAGATTGTTCATGTCAGAAATGGTATAGATCTTAGGCATTCAACTCCTTTTGTGCCACAGGCAAATGGGGAGGTATAGAGGCAGAATAGGTCCATTATGAAAAGAGTGAGATTTGCATATAGTGAGGGGAAAAATTAGAAATCAGATCTGAACAAGTACTTGGTAAGCTACAGGTGTATCCCCATAGTACTACGGGAGTCTCACTTTCAAAATTGTTATATGGTCGGGAGATTCGAACCAAATTGCCTGATTTGCAAGACATACACTGCACTATTTCTGATTTTGAGGTTAGAGATAGAGACATGGAAAGGAAGGAGAAGGGTAAATTGTATGCAGACAAGAGAAGGAATGCATATGAGAATAGTCTGAAAGAAGGGGAAAAGGTATTATTGAGAGGGCAAATTACAAATAAATTTTGTACTCCATTTCAACCTACTCCATTTTCACTTGTGTCAAAAAAGGGTAATAGTGTTGTTATTGAATCAGATGAAAATGTGCGATACAAAGGAAATGTGACAGATATCAAGAGATTTGTAGAGTATAATAAGAATACGACTAGTCATAGAACAGAGTCTAGTCAATGAACTGACACTAGTCAATATGAAGTCAACCAAGAAGGGTGACGTCATAATGATACTAGCCTGAATGTTGCTAGTCAGAATGATGCTATTCAGATGAATGAGAGTCAGAGTGACAACAGTAAGAATGACGTCTGTGAGAAAGATAAGTTAGGTGAGCATAGTGTGACATGACCAATGAGAGTGACATATATATATATATGAGTTTCGTCTCATCATACCAAGGACTTTGGAAGTCCTTCGCCAAAACCTTTGTGCTGTGATAGCATTGAGGTTTGTGTGTTGGCTTTTGAGTCTGGGGTTACCGGTTCAAGCCCTGTCAGTTTCCACTTGGTGCAATCATTGGGCTAGGTGTCAAGATGTTTCAGGCCTGTCCAGTAGGGTAGAGAAATGTTCTAGCAACTTTTAAGGATCAGTTGGAAACCTTATCTGCAGGCTGCAGTCCTTTGGGCTGCCTCTAGCTCTTTGACTAGTTTGATTCAAAGATCATTTTTGTCCCTTGATGCATTCTTTGTTATATCTCTTACAAGCTGAACTGTCTCTGCCAAACATTCTAGCATTTCCAGCTTCCACTTGCCTGTTAAACAATGACAATGTTTGCCCTGATGTCCAGTTATACTGTTTGCTAAACTTGTTCCTCATTATCTCCTCTGTGGCAGAGGTTATGGCACTCTTGCTCTGTGCCAAAGCGCATAAACTGTCAGAATATTTGTCAGAACTTTGTTTCTGGCCAAAATACAGAAATTATGTTCCAGTTCACTGGCACCGTTTAGGTGCAATTTGGTGATCCTTGGGCTAAAAGGCTCCCACTCCAGCATTTCCACGTTTTATATTGTTTTTGCCAAAAGGCTCTATTTGCCAGTCTGGAGGAAAGTTAATTAAACATAACATGCAAAATTTAATGATTTTTTATCATTGTACATCTTGGAAGATCTCTTGCCCAGTGTATGACATTTTACATGGTTAAAAATTTATTTTTGATGTCTGTCTGTTTTGTGATTAGTTCACTCTTCAGGTAATTTTTCTCTAAGAGTACCTCATCATGCTATTGTGGTACATTGTGGTTATCTGATCATCATCACAATATCTTTCTAATTGGCTATTTCCTTGTTACAGTTGAGAAGTTACAAACTAAATGTTGTTATTTTTTTGTTGATACTAAACTTTGTTTCTGCTGCAGCATGATGAAGTTCATTATTCCTGCTCAAGGATGGTAATTTGCATCAGCAGAAAATAGCATTCATTGATACTTGTTTAATAAAACAAAGTCTCAATTATTATTATTCTTTGTCAGAGACAGTTTAGAAAGTTTCCCAATGGCACAAGAGATATAGACTATATTATATAATGGACTAAACTAGAAAGCTTTCACCTCACACTTAGATTCTTAACAGTGCTAAATGTTGTACTTATAGTAAAGATTTAAATTGACTAAGAAACCTACAACTGGACAAGGACAGTCCTGCAGTTACTCTGATATGGCGAGCAAGTACCTCTTGAGAAGAAGCCGAAAGTCCTTGGGGTTATACATGATACCATGTATACATTTACAGAGCACTGCAAACAGTTGGAATTGCACATTTGTAAAAGAAACAATGCCCTGAAAGCTTTTATGGGGAGTACATTGTGTCAACCTACAATGCGATTTGAAGATTGATTGGAGATTATGGATTAGTTGTATGGGGTCCACTCATATCCATATCTACCTGGAATAAGATTCAAGTTGCAGAAAAGGAAACTCTGCACTTGCTACTGGCTTCATAAAATGGCTGCAGCTGACCTGACTCATCATGTAATACTTGTTTTGCCCATTCGCAAACATGAATATATGATGAACAAATAATATTTGCTTGGCTGTTACTGGCATAATGGTTTCAAGCACATGAATATGACAGAGCCACCTTGTCAACTTAAAAAGAACATTCTAATGATAACTCATGCAGTGGGCCCCAATGGTCATATTACCAGTGGTGATCTGAAGAAGGGGCAGAAGCCAATTCATACTCAGGTTGCACAATCCTGCATACAGAATGACAGTTCAATAGGTTACTGCGCTGGCCACCACCAGAAGTTGAAAAAACTGAATTGTCACTGAAAAGGAGTGCTTGTATTACACTATTTCAGTTGCTCAAAAGCTACAGGCTAGAATCAATTGGAGCATTACCAATGAATACCGCCATGATGTCAAATCTATTTAATTGTCCAGTGATGCCTACTACACTTACTGTGGAAACTTGTGGAAGATGCAGTTTTTTTCAATCTATTGATGGATGCCTGACTCTAATGGTGCAACTGATATTTAGCTACAATAAACAAGAGATGGTTAATGATACATTTTGTAAAATCAATGATCTAAAAGTCAATGATCTAAAAGTCAATGACCTAAATGGCAATTGACTACACTGCCCTGCGAAGATTCAAAGGTAAAGCATCTGATGACTGAAGCTAAGGTAATTTGCTATGCAGAATCCAAAAATCACACTCATTTTGTTCAATCAGGTCACGTTTTTGGGATACAAGGTGGTAAAAATAATTAAAAACGCCATTTAGTGTTATTTATTCCCTATAATTTGGAATGACAAAAGGAATAATTTTTTCTTGCGAAGTCCAGAAAATAAAGAGGATACATTACAGAAAATGTAAAAGTGGATGAAGGGCCTTTTGTGACTTTCTTCTGTGTTGGGTAGCCACCACATCTCGTTTCAAACACCAACAGTAGTCCGCAAGATTGTCCACATCCCACTGGCCTTGGTAGCATTCTTCCATGACACATATCCTGGTGGAAATGTTCTCCCTGTACCTCACTGAAGTCACCACAGTTCTGAGGGAAATAGTCTAAGTGGGACTGTAGAAAGTGCCTTTTGACTGACACGCAAGCCCCTGATTTTTGATAACTGTTCAAGAGCTCATCGAATTCTTTTTCGTATTCTGCACTTTGGTTCCTAGAATGTTTCTTGTCACTGACTTAAACAACCACCAAATGGACAGCTCAGCTGCATTCAGTGCATCATCAAACATTGAGTCCTCATAAGTTTTCTTATTTGAGGACCATCAAAGATGCTGGACGTAAGCTTTTCCAGACTGATCCGAGGAACTTCTGCTGAAGAAAAGTAAACCCCATGCTGTCCGTGTCCATTGCCTTCGTAAAATTCTTTATCAGTCCCAGTTTGATATGTAAAGGTGGGAGTAAGAGAATGAGCCTGAACATTGTGTGAACCAGGTTCCAAACGTTGACTTGGTAGCCATTCTTGTCTGATAAAATGTTGATCATCAGCCCGACTATCCCACAAACAGAAAGAGTATGGATACTTTGTGTACCCACCTTGTAGTCCCAAAACCAATCCAACTACCTTAAGATCTCCACAGATCAACCAACCATGGTTATTGTAGTTCAGAGCAGACAGTAGCTGATCCATTTTGTCCTGTGTTTCTTTCATTTGCACTGAATGACCGATTGGAATTGAAGAGTATTTGTTTTCGTTGTGAAGGAGCACTGCCTCGAGACTTCTGCTGGAAGAGTCGATGAACAGTCTCCATTTAGTGGCCACATAGTCCAGCCCCATTGATTGAATCAAACCAGCAATGTTGTTCCAATAAACTAACGAGAAATCCTTCTGGGTTGTGAAGAGCTGTCTAAATTCTCTTTCACGATTTCGGTACTAAAAGAATGTTGAAAAACATCATTAGAAAAACATCATTAGGTTTCAGTATCAGTTTCGGGATGCTACAGTATCATTTTTATGCAAAACCGTCCTAAGAATAGGCTATATGCAGCTCTGTTTTCCTTATACTTAGTACTATATAAGGGCCAAAAGTGGCACTTCTCAAGGCCTGATCCAAGAAAACGGGTGATCACTAAACCTGATCCAAGAAAACGGGTGACATTTTTGGATTCAGTGCACTAAAAACCTATAAATCCGTTGAAAAACCTTAGACCTTTGAAAAAAAAATAGTGTTATCAATGTGTCCTTAGTCAAGCAATGTTGAGGTGGAGGCCAACTTGAATTTTTGTGTCTGAACTTACCTTTCTGCAAAGGTGATATCTCAGAATACTGCCGTTATGTTGTGCATATTCTTGCAATATAAGTAAAATTACGTTTGTCTATTTTGAGCTATTTTCTGTGTAAGGCTAACAGTTGTTTCAATACTTCATCTCATGGTTTTGTAAGAGAAAGGGGTATTCGCTGTGGAGCATTTGTGACAAGGTAACTGCAGGAGGCTGCATTTCAACAATGTTCAGTCAATGTCCATGCAAATATGTCTTCTCCTCCACATAGCATTATCCCACACATTTTACTACAGTTTTAGTTTCTTACCATTTCATTTGTTCATGGGAACCATATATATACTAATTTAAACTATGCTGTTGCTGTTGCCTTGTAGGGCCTGGCATGGGTGCACCTTTGATTTCAGTTGCTGTAGTTGCTCGCACCATTGCACAGCTGTGGAAGAAACCTTTGATTGCTGTGAATCATTGTATTGGCCACATTGAAATGGGAAGACTGATAACTGGAGCTAGAAACCCAACAGTTTTGTACGTTAGTGGTGGGAATACGCAGGTGATTGCCTATGCTGAACAAAGGTACAGAATACTGGGAGAAACCATTGATATTGCAGTTGGCAATTGCCTGGACCGTTTTGCACGTGTGTTAAAATTATCAAACGAACCCAGCCCTGGACACAATATTGAGCAAATGGCAAAAAATGGAAAGAATCTTATAGATCTTCCATACACTGTCAAGGGTATGGATGTCAGCTTTTCTGGACTCCTTTCATGTATTGAAAACATTGTAGAAAAAAATGTTTTCGGTAGTGATGTAAGTGATGAAGATTTATGTTTTTCTCTACAAGAGACAGTGTTTGCCATGCTTGTTGAGATAACTGAGAGAGCAATGGCCCATACAGGATCTACAGAAGTTTTGGTTGTAGGTGGCGTTGGTTGCAATTGTCGACTCCAGGAAATGATGGGATTAATGGCTGAGGAAAGGGGTGCCAGACTTTTTGCCACAGATGAACGTTACTGTATTGACAATGGGGTGATGATTGCACAAGCTGGTTGGGAAATGTTTAGATCTGGACATGTTATGTCTTTTGAAAATACCTTTTGCACACAACGATTTAGAACAGATGAGGTTGAAGTCACATGGCGAAGCTAGTGTAAGTCATAACTCAGACATGAATAAGTCAGTGAAGAATATAATTACGTGGTATTTTGCTGTTCTTTGCCAAGCTAAAAAAAGAAATCAACTCAAATTCAATTTAAGAGATCAGAGCATAAACCTCACGCAGCAGACTGTAAGGACGATGTAATCAAAATGATCTCGCTCGTGACAAAGCATGTATAGTGGCATGGCAGACAAAACATGCTGGGATGACTTTTGAAAAACAGGCTGGGGGCCAAGTCCCCGAAATTTTGTGTGACCACGCCTTTCACAGCATGGAAAGTGCGGACAACACACTTTTTACAAAATTGTACAAAATTAACTCAAAATTGCTGTCTAAGATATGATGATAAGAGTTGACGCACAGTGGATAATATTTTTATAGATTATATCCATAAAATCTATTATCGATCGTTACAAATCCAGGATAAGATAAATTTACAAACACAATCACAGCTCATCAGTACTTGCATGTTTGATACTAAAAAGCAACATTGCAGAACTCAATCATCCCATGATCAATAATATAATTATCACATTATCTAAACAATGACCACAAAAGTGTGAGAAGTTCAAATTACTTCAAAGCACAACTCATATACTTTTCTTTAAAAATCTCTTTGAACCACTCTGAAATTCTAATATACTTCTGAATTTTTAATTTTGAAAGAAGTTTCTTTTACTTCTCTTAAAATATCTACTAAACAGTGCAGTTAAATTTTATTAGCCAGATTTATTTCCATGCTGATTTTCATTAAACTTATAAATTATCTTGAGCCATTACCCATACATAGGTATTTACCAGCTTAATTTTACTGTTTGCTCTCTCGCAAGATGCCATACTTATTTTGATTGTAGTGACAATCTTCAAAAATTCAAACAAGTGTGAATACGGCATGTTAATGACCAAGTACTTCCAACTTGTTTTGAAGGACACAGCCATTCCTATGATGTTTTGGCAGATTCGTCGCTGTCATGTCCTTTTTCTGTTTAAGGTGTGGTCTGAAGTTTCTTTTTTGGAATGCACAACTGCTCCATACAGCAATAATCTTTGGGATATGATCTGGGATTTTTCGCATCCCCTTTGTTGTTGACTCAAGGCAATACCTTCATTTTCAGTTAAGAGTGTTTCTACTTTGTTGTTGCTTTGGAGTGATAATAATGTATTTTGCCAAGAATCAACGGCTAAAACTGCTGATGCAGGGATTTGCACAAAACAACATTTTACTAAGGACAAAACATGCTGCAAAAAACTTAAATTTCTGCATTTTGCAATCCTTCAGCTGCTGATTCTCCTTCATCTTTCGTTTCTTTTAAAATTCCTGTAATTGCTGATATAATTTTGACTATTGTCTAAAAGTTCGTTAGATTTTACTACCTACAGTGTCTCTGAGAAGTAGTACTGTTCTTGATGACACTCCATCCATTTCCTGAGTGGCTCTTTATGGTTTAAAAGGAAGTCGAGTTTCACAAAAAAGTACCATGATTTTCTTGCCTGGCAGTACTTGCACTGTTAATAATGGACATTTGCTCCATTGACAAAACGTGCATGAATTGGTTCCTTAAGCTGTAAAACACGTGTGTTGTAATTTCCTGTTGTTATCAACATTGTATGGTTATAGTTGTAACTTGTTTCTTTGTATAACTTAGGAAATGTAATTCATAACCTGTTATAGTATCAGTTGGACTTCAGTATTGTACAGCAGGTAATTCCGACAATATATGACAATTTAGTTTTGGGGTTTGAGGGAGTTCAAGTTGGTAAGTTTAAAGTGCTTTTTCTTTACTTTATTTTGAGAGTTGAACCAATTTCAGTTATTTTCATTATCATTGTTATTACCTCCTCTAAGAAAGTTATGTTTTCACCACGGTTTGTTTGTTGTTTGTTGGTTTGTTAGTTTGAAAATTATCAAAAAGTTATGAACATATCGTTCTGAAATTTTTGGTTTTGTTGGTAGCCTGACAGGCTCCAGCTGATTCAATTTTGTGGATGATCCCGATCAAATCCTGGATTTTGGAACACTTTGAAACTTTTGGTAATGGTATCTTGGTAAAACCACAACTAATCAGAAAATTGTCCCAGGACGAACCTCCATTTATCATAGGGCCTATTTGTATATCCAGTGTTCGATATGATACCATCTCGTTTCCATCAACTGCTACGCCAATACCCTTACCACATTTTAGCAAAATCATATTTTTCGATTATGATATTATTTGTCTCAAACAAACGGTAAATCATAAATTGCAATATTGAAATTTCAGGAAAACTGCTGCAATTCAGTTTAGATTTCCCATTAAGTTCTGTTGTAGCTCAGCCATTAAGATTTGTGTTTGCAAAGAAATTACTGCTCATTCTTGCTTGAATAATGAGAGGAATTGTGCGAAGGACAAGGCTGTTGCTGCTTTCTTTTGATATGCATCTATGTCACGAATTAAGCAGTGAATCTATTCCGGCTCGATTTAATGAGAGTGCAGAATTTTGTTAATAATTTGCTGGAGGTGTGAGTGAAACAAGGGGAAAATAAGATGAGCATTTTCAGCTTCCAGCTTCTATAGTAGGCCACAGGGACTTCTGTGTGTTTCTGTTGACTGTGTATAGTCCACTTCCGAGCCTGTTTTTCATGACATGTTTGGATAGTATAAGATACTTCAGGGCTAGCTTGGATAAGGGTATTTGGGACTTGAACATAGCCAACTTTTTATGGCTGAAGGTAAGTTGAAATTTATTTCTGAAATATCTTGTGATAATCTAATTAAAATTGCTTTATGTCTGGTGTAGTGTCATATACTAGCCTCTGTTTGACCTTAGCACTTACTTGCAGATGATGACAGGGAAGTTGAAAGGCTGCACAAAGTTTCTATTCTAGATGAGAATGAAACGTGTCAGGTAGTTCTTGCAGTTTGTACACAGATTTGTCAGAGTACATGATATTGCACTCTGCAATTGAGTTGGTTGGCTTTGACTGTACTTAGTGTGGATGACTTTGGTACTTGATCAATTCTCTGTACAAAATTAATATGTTCAATAGTGTAGTGGTTGATAGACGACACCATTAACTTGTCACGAGTAATCAAGCTTTTTTATGGGTCAGACAACATTGACTGATAACTCTTTTGGCTTGGGTTTGTGGCTGTTGTTCACATGATTAGGGCTGAGCCTTTTGATAATGATGCTATTTCAATGTTACTCAAACAACCATTCTGAATGCATCCATACACTGAAAGACAAAAAATTATAGATATTGGGAGACCCGAGCGACACCTTGACATTGCACAATCTTGTAAAGGAGGTTTTGTTTGTCATTTTATGGCAGAATGCTTGATCGATCAAAAGGTATAACAATTGAAACAACTCTTGTAAAACTTGAAAAAAACACCCCTTCACAGATGCACAATCATGCAATGAAACTTTTTCAAACCTTCACCAAATCATGTAGATTTTAAAGGAAAAGGTCTGTTCAGATCCATAACAAAAAATGAAATACAACAGGGAGCAATGCTGAAATAATGCTGTTTATTTTTTTGGTAAACAAGAGCTGCCGTTTCGATGTTACAGTGAAAAGGAAGATATTGAATAAGGGAAACTACATAAAACTTCTGGAACAATATGATGTCGAAACGCAAAGGCACTTCTCTAAAGCCACTGTTTTTACTGGCATGTCTCCTCAAGCTCAAAGTTATCTGATATGTTGTATGGCTCAGCCCATGACATGATATTCGTACGAAACTTTCAGGAGGCAAATTCTTCTGCGATAGAGGTTGATGAAAGCTCCGACGGTTCGGAAAAAGAGCAAATGTCGGTAGTTCTTCCCTATATTTTGAATTTTAAGATCTTTGAACTGTTTGTTGAGTTGATTAAGTGTAGTTTAGAACGATGGCTGAACAAGATGCAATATCAGTGCTTTGTAATTAATTCAGTTTTTGTTGAGGTGTAATTTTTACTTTATTTTCTAAAAAGCTATTGAGTAAGGGTTGTTTACATAGCAGTGCTTCCACTTTTAAGGAAATTTCCTTACCGTGGGGAATATTGGCTATTTGGAAGGAATATATGACAATTTAGTTTTGGGGTTTGAGGGAGTTCAAGTTGGCAAGTTTAAAATGCTTTTTCTTTGCTTTATATTGAGAGTTGAACCAATTTCAGTTATTTTCATTATCATTGTTATTACCTCCGCTAAGGAAGTTATGTTTTCACCAGGGTTTGTTTGTTGGTTGGTTTGTTAGTTTGAAAAATATCAAAAAGTTATGTTATGTTATCCAACACAAGTTTGGATGACTAATGTGATCAATCAAATTAGTTTTTGTTGATGTGTAATTTTTACATTATTTTCTAAAAAGCTATTGAGTAAGGGTTGTTTGCATAGCAGTATAAGGAAATTTCCTTACCGTGGGAAAAATTGGCTATTTGGAAGGAAAAGGGAAGGAAATGAAAATTGTAAGGAAAAAGGAAGGAAAATTTAAGATAAATGGGAAAATGGGAATAGTTTTGGTAAGGAAATTCTCTTATGTCTAGTACCCATTTGATGATTATCACAATTACCATGCTAATGATTAGGTGTAATCATGGTAATCCACAGTGACTACATTAAATGCAATCGTGATGTGTCCTCTATTCCTGATAATTGTCATCACAATTATTGCAAAAGGATATCAGAATTTTTTTATATTTGTTCCAAACGTTCTAAACAGTTCTTTCAACAATGGTAAATACCTGTAGTGAAATTCACAGTCATTCTGTCGTGGTTCCATAACCAATCCATGATATTTTCTTGAAGCTTTATTTCTTAAGATATCTCTGATCCAGAATCTTTTTTTCCCCTTTGTTGGTCTTTGACTTTTTCTCTTCTCTGTCTATGGTTCTTAAAATACAAACAGCAATCGTCATTGCAAGGAGTTTTTTGTTCCCATGAACAGCCATTTTGAATACATGATTAATGCGATTGATAGTGAGTACATGACTATCTGAACTTCCTACTGTCAGCAAAAATCTTACTTACTTACTTGTACTTGACGCCGTTCCGCCCATTATTGAGCATCGGCAACTCGACTGGAAATGATCTGCCACTGTCGTCTGTCCAAGGCCATGGTGTGAGGTGATGGAGCCAGTCACGATTGTACTGCTTACGACTGAGACCAAATGGCTGCATCACGATCAGTTCGCAGCTGGTTTTGAAGGATCTCGGGGTTGTTTTCCTCACTCCTCCAAGAGGCCTCTTCCATTGGCGCCCAGGGGACGCTTCCAAGATGATTTGGGGGATACGATGTTGTGGCATCCGCAGCATGTGCCCGAACCACTGCCAGCTGCTAGCCTGAATCACTGCAGATACGTGGCGATCCACCCTACACATCTCCCGCACCAGCTTGTTGGTAACACGTTCCCGATATCTAACCCTGCATATCCTACGTAGACATCGATGGTCAAAAATGTCCATGGTTGTCATATCTGACTTCTCTATAGGCCATGTCTCGCATCCGTACAGTAGCACGGAGTGTACCGTAGAACATTACACTATTGCCTTAGTTGACACACGGATGTCCCGACGATTCCAAAGTCTTCTCAGGCGATTGAAAACCATGGAGGCCTTTTGTATCCTTGTTTGGATTTCTATACCGATCTCACCGCTTCCACAAACTGTGCTACCCAGATAGGAGTGCACAGTTTCGATATCTTCACCATTAATGGTGAAATGTGAAACAGGAAGATTACACACAATAACTTTGGATTTAGTTGGACTTAGGACTAGACCATATTTTATGGCATATATTGATATTTGGTCAATCATACCCTGCATTGAGATTCAGCAATTAAAGCTATCAGCAAACGTCAGAACTGTTAGTTTTATGCCACTGGAATGTATCACTACACCACCGGGGTGATCATCAAGTGCCTGTTCAAGAATATGATCGACACAGACGTTAAACAAGACTGGCGAAAGGATGCCGCCTTGTCTGACACCGGTTTTACTATTGAACAGCTTTGACTCTTCTCTGTTTACCCTAATTTTGCAAGACGTTTCGCTGAACAGTGCCTTTATAACAGCCAGCTTCTGCTGTGGTATACCGATGGCTTTAAGCATACCCCATAAGCTCTGCCGATGGAGACTGGTTGAAAGCTGCTGTAAAATCTAGAAACACCAGAACTGTTGGTCGCCGATGTTCATGGCGGAATTCCATAAGCATTCGAAGGCTGGAAATTTGGTCAGTACACCCTCGTCCTGCTCAAAAACCTGCTTGGCTTTCCCGAGTCTGTCGCTCCCACTCTGGTTGTAATCGATTTAGAATGATGGCTTCCAAAACTTTGTAGGCGAGGCACAAGAGAGAAATACCTCAATAATTTCTGCAATCTTGCCTGTCACCTTTCTTCTGCAATGGAAGCAGAATGGCAGTTTTCCAGTCAAAAGTATTACTCTGTTCGACCAGACTGCTTTGAGTAATTCACACAAGGCCCGTGTGATCGTTTGCACGGCAGCCTTCAGCAGCTCGGCATTTATGCTATCTAGGCCAGGTGCTTTGTTGTTTCAGAGCTTAGACACTGCTGTATGGACTTCCGCCATGCTGTGTGGTTCATCCTCGATCTCGTACTCACCAGCAAACAGCTCAGCCAATAAGATCTGATTATCCAACTGTGGTGGCAGTGGTCTATAAAGAAGCTCAGAAAAATGTTCTACCCATCTGCCCATCTGGCCATCGATCTCTGTGATTTTCGTACCGTTCTTTGCCATAACTGTGCCCAGCTGAGACTGATTGAAGCCAGGCAGCTTTTGCACGATCTGAAAAAGTTTCCTTACATCTCCAACTGCGTCTGCTCTATCCGACTCATCTGCAATTTGGGTCCAGTAGGTCTCTTTGTCCTGGCGAACACTAGCTTTGATTTTTCTAGCTAGCGCTGCTGTCAAGGCCATGTCACCAGCAGCCCTCACATTTTTTCGTTGGTCGGAAACTGCCAAGGTCTGTGCAGGTATCCAGTCGTTTTTGTGACATCCCTGTACCCAACTTCGGTTTCAGCTGCAAACAAGATGGCACCTTTAAGACGACCCCAGGCTTTCTTCACTGTACTCTCTGACCTAATGGGCAGTCGGGCGAGGTTAACCTGTACCGAATCACTTTTGGACGGTTGCATGATGCGCTAGTTTTGGGATGTCAAAACGCCGAGCAGGTTTTGATACCTGTCGGCGTCGCAACCTCACATCAATATTAGACAGGACCAGTGCATGATCGGTTATCACATCTAAGCCCCAATGCGATCAACAATTTGTAACGCTAGTCCGGAATTGCTTCCAAACCAGGATATGGTCGATTTGATTTCGCGTGCGCCCATCGGGACTTAGCCACTTGACGAGTTGCCATTTCTTGTGACTAAACAAAGTGCTGACAATGGCGAGGTCAGAACCCATAGTAAACTGATGTAACCGTTCACCATTGGCGCACATGGTCCCCATGGCATGGCGGCCCAACAAACAACTGTGGCCGGAAGCAGTTTGGCCACGAAGCTGCGCATTAAAATCGCCAGCCACAATCAACAGATCAGAAGCTGGCACGCACGTACCTGCTCATCTAATTCCTGATAAAAATAATCTGTAGCCGCGGCATCTGCTTTGTTGGTCGGTGCATAAACGGCAATAATGGTGATGGTAGCGGTTTTTCCTTTCAGCCTGATTCTTGCAAGGCGTGGATTAACTGCATCCCACTGGACGACACATTGCGACAAATACCGCTGACTGCAAAGGCGGTACCACATGTGCCTGAACCATCGATGGGACCACTGTTGTAGATGCAATACTCTGTATCCTGCCCGGGTACCTTGACAGTCGAAATGGATTCTCCAGGCAGTCGGGTTTTAGAGATGCAACATATATCACACTTCAATGCCACCAGTGTCTTCGCTAGCAATGGTTGCTGTCCGGATTGCAGCAACGTGCGCACATTTAGCGCACCAACTGATAGTGGTCCTAAAGAGGGCCGTTGGGATAGAGATACTTGTGAATCGCTTTGACCTCCAATACGGGGAGAGCGCCTAACATTAATTGGACTACTTTTGCTTGACATTTCCATAGAGTTTTCTCGGCTGGATACCATGAGGGAGCGCCTACTCCAGGGGAATTTTCTGTCAGGGTAATTTCCCTTAGCCTTTGCTTTACCCGAGCTAGACCGCAAGGCAATGGTGTATTGTTGGAGGCCACCGGTTACCGGTATCAGACGCCACCTTGACCGCGATGAGCTGGAAGGCTTCCGAGACTTGGGCTTTTGGCTACCAGTTCCAGGGCTTATCCCAGCCCAACTCGGCACCCTGTGGCAGCAAAGGCTGAAATCAGGTGAAGCTAACCTAAGCAGCACCGCCTCACGAACCTGGCAAGTCTGGATCACGTCTGCCACTACTGAAAGTAGTGCCCAGGCTGCACCACTGGGAGGTGTGACCAGTTACGCTACCGAGATAACGCAGCAGCCCAAATCTACTCATGATAATCATAACTAATCATCAAGTGAGTACTAGGCTTTAAGAAATGGAGTTTTTGGGTGATTTCCAACAGCAACAATCAAGTATAGTACAAATAAAGCATCTAGTGTTTATATAACACTAAATTCAATATCAGCTTGAAGTGCCATCAGATAGCAGGAGTGCTTATTGACAGCCTATCATTATCGTTTCAGTATATGATTCTGCATTGGTTTAATTTATCTTTCAGCAATTTTCTTGTGCCATGAAATTTTGTGATTAGCACCGTTTCCGTTTCACATTCTGCTATTGGGAAAATATAGGGCTGGGACATCCACAACTATCTTCAGTAGGTACCTGTACAAATGCATGTATCATGCCTGACGTATGTCATAGTACCTAAGAAATTCTCAAACCGATTGCTGGACCAATTGATATTAAAAGTAGCAGTAGCAAGGATGACCCCGTTTTTTGTCCCCAATGTCCAGTGGCCGCCCTACTAACTTTGTGCGGGGACTCTGTGGAGATGCATTTAGCAACCAGTTGTAAAGTGATTCCATACCTTTGCCTTCAAATATATGTAGAAGGAAATCACAATGATATGTTAGAGTTTTGGTAAGGAAATTTCACCAAAAAAGGCTAAAATAAGGAAATTTGTATCCACAAAAGTGGAAGCATAGTGACCTATCACATAACCGTTAAAGTGTTTCTAAAGCTGACGTAATTTACTTGAAATTCCATGACTTACAGTGCATTAGAACGGAAGAAGAATGGTGGGCTCCTTTCCCAGACAGCTCCTGAGAAGACTGCATACCTGTAAGTGTTCTAAGCATCTTCACACTATTGAAAGCTGGGTTACTCCACCAGCGACCATCAATTGGGGCCCGAAAGATGCAATAACAATTTGTATCTTCAGGTTACATTCAACCAGCCTGGTTTCAAGATGTGGGTCATTACTATGCTGCTCCCATATTCTTGGAGTGCATCACTTTCTTAATTCTACAAAAAGGACATTCAAGATACTCTAAACATAGAAGGGGCATTGCATAACAGGGCATTATATTTGTATATAGTGCAGCCAGTGAAGAAGTTAGTCTGCATTTGCCCTCTTTTTCTATGTGCCATTAGCCACTGGCCAGATCAAGCAAAGTAAAGAAATTTGCACCCTCTATGGAGCTCAAAACCTCGTCAATGTTCAATGGTTTTTGGTTACTTTAGTCAGTGGCGGTTTTAGGGATTGCGGGGATTGTTTGAAATTTTTTTGTCAATCAAGAGTATTCTTCAAGTTCTTTTTCGTTAAAATTGTTATGCGTCAAGATTGCCTAATAAAAGCGAATGGATTAGCATTTTTTCTACAGATTTTTCCTTTGAAAATAATTTATTTTACAAAGAGACCGTTTCATACTGAAAAGAGCTATTTGCAGAATAGAAAATAATGATAATATAAGTTACTGTTAGAAAAGTTTTAATGCTAACTTCAAAGGCCTTTGCGCCTTGCTTTTTCTTCTGCAAAGCTGTCTATTACAAAGAAGAAATCAATGCCTCTCAATAGCTGGCTATTGACAGAGCGGACAAAGATGCCAACGTCCTCTGCCCCATTGAGTTTCTCAAGTAATTCAGTATTAACTTGAGCTTTGAAAATGAACGCTGCCCTTTGCAGTTGGTGACGAACATACACACGTATTGAAACATTGGCAAAGAATTCATGAATGGAATTGTCAGCAATTAAAAGTAACATGTCATTTTCACTGATCTTCCCTATCGTGGACTTTTTAAAAATGCATTGGAATGCACTAATTCCTCCTCTAATTCAGGCTCCAAGACCTCGGGGTAGCTTTTAACCAAATTTTTGGCTAGAGAACACAGATCATCATAGTACGTTTCTTCAAGATCAAGCTTAGCAAAATAGCTGAACTTCTCACTGAGGTCTGAATAAGCTGCAATTCTTTTCGAGAGCATGGAGATCAGCGAGTTGCTAATCGGCATAAAGTGATTGATCCTATAAGATTCTCCCAATGGAGGCTCATCAAGTGTACCGGCTTCATCCCCAATTTTGTCATGAAAGCATTTGCACCGTTTTGGCTGTGATCCTTAGTGTAGGCTTGCTTTGCACTTCTTTCTTTGGCATAATCTTTGAAAGTTTGATATCCCTCATGGAAACTTTGGACGTACACTCACAATGATCCCGAGAGAGAAACAGCTGTGTTTAAATTGACCAAAACGTTAAATTCTGTCAATTCTATATAGTCTTCACTATGCTTTCAAAAGGATATGGTTTTGGTTTAGCTTTTCGTTGTTCCGAAGCTGTAAAAGCTGACACAAAAATTTCTACACTTTCTTAACACACACACACACACACTCTCTCTCTCTCTCTCTCTCTCTCTCTCTCTCTCTCTCTCTCTCTCTCTGTAGTTCTAAAAGTTTCTTAAATTTTA
>JANTCA010002546.1:0-11279 GCA_024741275.1 Chironex yamaguchii | reverse complement strand
TCAGTGTTCTTTATCTATCCTGTTTTATCTGTTATAAGCTGCTGCAACTCTTGAAATGTGCACATATATTCTCTGTTCATAATAAAACGAGACTATTTAAAAGCCAGAAAACTAGAGGTGATAGAGCAAAGCTATTGATTAATTTGAATTCAGCACACCCAAATTAGCTAAAAACACCTACCCCATTCTTGCCTCAGACCAAATTTTTTTTTTGTAAACCAGTGTTGTTTTTATGAAATATGAAAAAGACAGAAAATAAAGGAAAGGAATGGATTATTTTATCATCAAAGCATTCATGGGGAGGTAGCGTAACAGAAACATTGCACTATGTTACCACGGCCTACGAGAACAGGGAAGGGGGGTTGGTTATAAGAGAAAGTAGAATTTTAGGGGGAAATCTTTATACTCCGATAAATGTCAGACGGAAAAAGCTGTTAAGTATCTTTTACCACACATCTTTTTAAAGCTGTGTATCACAATGTATAATGAGACACCTGTAAGACCATTAAAGGTTTATCTGTCTAATTGCTTAATGGTTAATGCTCATTAAAACATGTGCGGCAATTGGGAATCTATACGTGTCGTTGTAGTCTCGATTACTGTTTGCGTTAAGCAGATATTAAGCACACGTTATACAGTAAAATAAGTGTAAAAGAGCCTCTATTAAGGCACAACAATGCTTGACAATCCATATTAATTCTTGGCAGACGTGACTGAGCGATCTCGTGGAAATTTCTTTCTCAATATATTATTATCATGATGCTTAAGCGTTTACATAGAGTACGATTCAACAATCCTCTGTCTTTCGTCAGATTCTCAGTTTCTTCCTTTAAGTATATTCTTAAATATACTTATAAGATTATGATTTTGCCAGTGCTTATGTATTGGTTTGCCTGTCTGTCTGTCTTTCTACCCGTTTGCTTTTTTTGTTTTTAGTAACATAACTCAAAATGTGATCTGAATGGGATTTTGATGAAAGTTTCAGAAAATGTCTCATACATAACAACAGACAAAAAAATGCATTTCTAGCGACGATCCTGATCACTATCTGAACAGTAAAGCCTCATTTATTATATTGATTTCATTTCAGTGTTAGATCACACCGCAACCATGACGAAGTCCTCAAAAGATAAACCATCGCTACCATATTTGGTAATGAACTCAGTTTTAAAACCACAACTCTTGACAAAATCATTATGTGGGAACCTCAGTTACCATGACTCCTGTAAGTACGGCTTGCTTAAATATTCAGAAAATTGAAAGCCACTTCTGAAGGTTTTTGGTGCCTCGGTGCTTCTGCCTTACGAATGTAATGTTCCTTGTCAGACAACTTCTGTATCTTTCTGTCCTACTATAAGAGGTTTTTTGCATTGGAATTGTGTGGAAATGAGAATAAAGTTATTAAAACTCTGAGAAACAAACCATATGCCCAAGGTGGAGATAGAACCACGACCTTCCACTTTTCGGAGAGAATGCTCTGACCACTAAACTACCCAGACGTTGTTTCGTCACTACCTTTCGTCGGGAATTTTGCGTATGCAATATCAAGATATTTTGTCAAATGATGGCTTATTATTCGGTTTATTGATTCTTATCGTAGAACGAACTCTATAGACATGCTCTAGATTTCCATACCCTCAACATTACATTGCTTGTTTCAAAGTTCTTTGCTCCCCTGCGTCTTGGATGTTAGAGTAGATTGGCTACCTCCTTGACTGTCATCACTGTACAATCAAGCCGATATGCTCTCCAAGCCACTCCATGGCTCTTCTGTTGTTAAATAGGAAAAAATTAAATAAGTATTTGCTTGCAAAAATTTTCTCAATGCCAAATGGAGCATTTTGGCTCAATAAAGTATGATAAAGATGTAATATTGAGATTGAAGTAAGTTATTAGGCTAGGAGTGCCTGGTCTTTTAGTGTTGAGTGTTGCTTCCGTAAGAGAGTCCACTGTTACCTTTATGTTTCATCATCAAATTGATATTTGTTGATTTCTTAAATAGAAAGGGGAGTTGCATCTTTCTAGATCCTGATACCCTTCAAAGAACTGAGAAATGCAAGAGAGGTGACATTGGTTGTAGTTCTATATTTCATGGTCTTTCCAATGTTACCAAATCAAAGTCGTCTCTGAAGATTAATATGTTTAATACTTTGCTCAATTTGTGGCTCTTTTGAGTCAATGCATAAAAGCGGAGATGAATGATTGATATTTTGAGTTTCGACATTTAGCTGCAATCGAAACGCAAGTCCAGAAACCGGACTGTTTTTCAACTTTTCAAAAGCAGTATCTTACTCATTAACAATACGTCGGAAATAATTCCATCAGTGGTCACATTTATATTCAAAGTGACGACTTCTTCTAACATAAGTGACAAGGGCGAGGCCTCATTGCCATGAAAACGTGGATTATGTCGGAAAGACGTAATAGTTTGCAATGATCATTTCTTGAAGAAATGTTTTGACATCAATTGGAAAACTTCCTCGCATTGCATGCAGAGAGTAAGCCCTACAGCTCCTTCAGCCGCAATCATTTGATCCCCCCCCCCACACACCAAAGGTTTGTTGCAAACAGTTTAGGAATACCTCAGTCTGCATTAGGATTTTAGCAACTTGTACACAGACAAAGCTCTAGTATTCAACAAAGTTAGGGAGTTCCACACCCAACTTTATTTCCTTAAGTTAGATCACACTCAAATTTCGTAAAATTAATTTTTTGGTGTTCTGTGTTCTTACAGTATTTCGATACAGAGCTGTGAAGGCGTTCAACCGTTAGTAGTTAAAATGGAAGAATTCGTAATCGACTAATATTATTTTGGTATGACAAAGAGTTAAGAGTTACGCAGGTGTTATATTATAATATCTAGCATTTTTTTCAAAATTAACTCCTGACACACATTCTGGTAAGTATCGATTCTTTTCAAATTTACTTTCCGTTACTCAAAAGCAGAATGTTCCAGTGCAGTATTTACAATGAAACTTTTGCATTTGTACTCTCCTTGTTTGGAGCAAATTGACAAAGCAATACAGCTGGTACCATTACCCAAAGAATTTAGGGAGGAAAAACAGATAACGTAAGCCATTATACTCCATCCCTAACTTTTTCTATGCTGCATAACTGTCTAGTTTTGATGATCTCTAAAGAAAAAATAATAAACAAAATGTCCAAATATTCCAAGAAAAAATCATAAACCAAAAACAAATGTCGTTCGAGACAGGGTGATTTGATGCGATTTGTGCTCCAGTAATAAGATACGGGTGTGGCATCGTCGTATTTTGCTATAGGTTGTTTTCTGCTTTTCTTTTCTTTAATGATTCAAAACAAGCCACCGTCATAACAAAACTAGAAAGGATTACTTTAAATTTTAGTTGAACGCATAATAAATATACTTCATAGTCCGACAACTACTTCACATGAGAATAAATGAACTGTCAATGCTGTGTAAAGCTTTGACCTTCAGGAACAAAGACAAGCAGCATCAACGTGCGAGCGAAAAATCAAAACACAGATTGAGAAGTACTCATCTTCTCATTAGAGATTAACATAGCTGATTTGACGGCATTTTTTATATATTTGTTAACTTTACCCTCCTTTTGAAAAAGAGAATGATCAATTCCCCATCAGTGTAGCAAGGCTGAAGCCTCGACGTCAAGTTTTTTTGCCGAGGGACTGTTCTCTTGTCCAAAAGGAGTGGTAAAGTTACAGATATTATATTTCATTTGTTGCACACTATCCCCATGGTTCTACACTATTGTGACTAATGAGACATTAATAGCATATTATGACTATTATATAGTGGCAGTTTGCTAAAAATGAACTGAATATCTATCATTACAACAAAAATATGTTTCACAGAAATTCTGCATGACAGTTCTTATCAACCTTATCAAAAGTATTGTTTAAAGTACTCTATCAGTCTTATCAGTTTTGTTTCTGCCACACAGTAACTATCACTGTCAACATGCAACCAAGGACTGGGAGGACTCTTAATCAACACTAATGGGAGATAATGAGTCCCATCCAAAGAATCACTAAACAAAATGACCTCACACTATCACAATTACCATAATCACAATGATGATAATTAATTACTTTCAAAAGGCTTACTCCTTTGGCAGTGGAGACACATTTTCACGATTCAATCACTCTCAAAGGGCAATGACAACTTGAAATCATTGAACTACACATAAAGCATCTTTTTGTATGCATTTCAATGCTTCAAATGCATTGCCGAAGTGGGCGTGACCTGCGTGTGGAAACGGGACGAGACGAACTACCTGTTTGCTTAAGTTGATTGACCATTAGTGATAGTATCCATGGGCAACAAAGGATACGCACCCCCACTTTCGGAAAAGTGGCCATGAAATTCGCACAAAGACTCAGGGTAAAAGGTAAATATATCTTAATGGACTGGTGACAAAAGATGTCCATTAGAGCCAAACCCCCGGGCTCCCACAGTTTACCTGTACTGAATACGCTACTGGCTGGATGTATGACTACTTTCCGTGTGTCCATTAGGAGTTTGAAATGATGGCTATGACGTAATATGCGTCATATTGATTCCACTGTTTGTTTGACCTATACATGTCTTAAAATCTATGATGAATTGAAAAAATGACACTGTGAGTCCTAAAGCGATCTAACTCATAATACTCCTTAATTTTTGCATTCCTTTAAATTGAATAAACAGAGGCAAAGACCGAAGTCCGCAGATCAGCTTACATCGAAATTCTTACTGATTATTCATAGTCATAATAGTTACTTGTTACCTATAACGTTTCGGTTCTTTGATCTCTTCGTGGTAAAAATGCACGCTGATCAAAGTGAAAAATTGATAAATGCATATGAGAAGTCCTGTAACATTGACAAACTTATCCTGAATTTGGAGATAAAAGCCAATTGATTTGAGAGAGTGCTAAAGGTTGATTTTTCAAGATAAATAAATTTTACACATGCATTTAATATACTCTTGAAAATAAAACTTGAGAGAGTCTGAATTGTTATCTTGTTAGTTGTGGTTAGTAGTTTTGAACAAGACGCCATTTTGGTGATCTCATTTGTTTAGCCAATCAAATCGCGGTAACTAGGGGTTAGACCAATGATTGCCTTGTATATTGTTTTTAGCCAATTGGCGCAGTTCTGTTGTAATGTAGTCCTTTGTTTTATTTGGCGCGGGAAATTTGAAAGTGAACATCATGGCATGCTGAGGTGGGCTGATCCTCATCTGATTGTCAATTTGTATATTATAAAATACTTTCCATGTGACTGTCAGCTTGAATGGGAAATTTGTACATCCTTTAAATTTTTGTTGTTTGGTAACCTTTTATTTTAGAATTTCTCGCTTATTTTGTACCCTAAGGAAGGAGAGATGTTTTTTTCTGCAAAAACTGATGTAGGATTGAATGTCCTAGGTATACGACTCTATATAAGACGTTTTTGATACGTATCGAGGCATTTTATCTCTAAATGAAAGATTTTAAGGCTTAAAAAAAGTTGTCAAGTAAGTCTAAATTGTTATCTTGTTAGCTGAAAATTTTGTCAAGTAAGACTGTTGTATTCTGTCAGTTTCCATAAATTCTTGAAGAAATGGTTAGAGAAAGAGTTATGTTTGTAAATACTTTAAATAAGAAGTACTGCATAGCATGTGAAGTATACTTGCAGAACTTAAAGTCGAAATAGCTATTTAGAATTCTTACTAGATACTCATGACGCTGCTCCCGTTTGGGATGTTTGATGCCTTCAAACAACGAAGTTTGTACAGGATGTCTAATATATCTAACCTTTAAGGCAAATTCAATTTTGTAGAAAAAAGCGTGGTCATGGCTTCTTGTTCCTTTCCCGGGGATTCAGAGCTTTGTCTTTCCTTGTCATGGACATCATGACAGTGAAGAACTTGCGGGTTGGATCAAATGCCATCGGAAGCTTTGCTGGATCACTTGAGGCTGCAGACAAAATGGGAGATAATTCAAATGACTTGAATTTATCAAATTATTTTCTCATATTTCTTCAAACACCTTAACGTCTTTAGAGAAGTAATTAGTGTAAACATTTAAAGACAGAAATATTAAAAGCATGTTACAACAATGCATAGCATAACCACAAAATGGAAGAAATAGATGGTGTAAAGCCTTAAAAAATTAGCAAGTGATCAACAGGGTCGAGATATAGAGTGTCTTAGAGTGGAACTTATAGACAGCAATGAAGACAATAAAAAGGCAAATGAATAGCTTGATGAATTCATGTCATGCCTCTTTCTCTGGCAATGTTGCAAATTTTCAAGGCGATTTTTAAGTTTTGTACCTCAACAAGATTGTTCAAATATTGCTTAGTCGTGATTCTATACTTTGTTTTTGTCCTGAAAATTCTTTAGATCATAACAAATTTTACTCCGATATTATTAACTAAGCAAAATCAGTAAGCAGCTTCTAACTCTTGAATACAACATACGAATCACCCTCGGTGGGGTCCAAACCCACGACCATGGGTTTTATAGTTTCATACTCTACCGACAGAGATAACCAGGCACATGGTAGTAATGGGTTTTAGTACCAAGCTATGTATCAACGCATGACTGAAAGATTAACTCCAGCCATAGTATTGGCCTGATAAAAGATAGTATACTATTCATCAATTCCTCTTAAATTTGTAACAGCTTCGTGTAAATTGATGCGGTCTGTTAAAGCGCAACATTGAATTATTATCAATATTTCTGCAGATTCAAAAATAGCGATTTTAGAATAATTGGAAGTGAAACTCAGAGGACTGTTGACACCCAAAACGTAATTTGATCTTCTTTGCCTTTCAAGCCAGCCAAAGACTTTGATAAATTCCATATAAATTGTATTTGGGTATCAACGCCAAAAGATATGGCAAGCACCTGTTAAAAATGTAATCATTGTCCAAATTTTGTCTCTTCGACGTTGATAGCGCATATCTCCAGTGACGGCCTGTCGATTACACGAACCATAAAGCTCTTAAACAACCGACACTTGCAAATAAGCGCCCTTAAGCGGAGGTTAGACCAAACAAAGCGTCACGTTTTCTCGGACTTCCTTTACAATTTATGGTTTTAAATGTCCCTCATTTTTGACAACCGCTTCTCCTTACAATAAAGTAAAATCACTGAATGTACTCCAACAGCTCTCATTATTACTAAGTAGAGCAAGGCTTCAATTTTACTACACCCTGGTGATATCTTTTTCTCTTTGCAAAGTTGGTTCTTTGGCATTGTTATCATTAACCTTCTAGTTGATCCATTCAATTCTAAAAGATGCCAACCGTAACTTAAACTAGGGAATTGTTTGACAGTGGTACTTCTAAGGGCGAGGCGAGAAATCTACCCATAGCTGGATTTCAACCAGAGTCTGAGCCCCGGAATTTGCTAAATATGCCACAACTGCCTTTAAGCGTAAGCTATTTTATCTATTTTATGTAACGGTGGAACTCATTTGCAGCGTAACAGCCCCGACGTGTGTACTTAAGAATTGCGTGGTTTCTTAAATTCTAAGCAAGCATGTACATTAAGTTTCGATGGTTATGTTTATAATATATAAATCTATTTAACATTTTAATATAATGTCAAGTTGTCTTGATTTGAGTTTGGTTCAGCAATTTGAAATGATTTCTATGATGTCAGTATGATAAATATGCCACAACTGCCTTTAAGCGTAAGCTATTTTATCTATTTTATGTAACGGTGGAACTCATTTGCAGCGTAACAGCCCCGACGTGTGTACTTAAGAATTGCGTGGTTTCTTAAATTCTAAGCAAGCATGTACATTAAGTTTCGATGGTTATGTTTATAATATATAAATCTATTTAACATTTTAATATAATGTCAAGTTGTCTTGATTTGAGTTTGGTTCAGCAATTTGAAATGATTTCTATGATGTCAGTATGATAAATGTGTCACAATGCACGAGCAAAGGGATTCCAAGAGATTCTGTCATGCAAGTTCATGAAAACGTTTTCAGAAGCTTTATATATGAATTGTAACCAATGCTACAAGAAAAATGGCATCTGTTGGTGCTTGTGAACAAGGTTCTTAATTTTTCAGAGGGATTTTTATGCGTATTTTATTGTCCAAAATAGAGGTCCAGACCCTTCCACTTCGCAACGGCACTGATCCCGGCCATCATCATGAGTTTACTGTTTGGAAGGGCGTGCCCCCTTTATGTTCTGCTGTAACTCATTCACGAGCGGTTGTTGAAAATTAACTCTACTTCTGTCATTAAGATAACTTTACTCTTCTACTTACTACCACGTAGACAATTGCTCGAGGTAGGGGTGGCATGGAGGGGGCTAAACCCTCCTTGTTAAAATTAAGAGAGCTTCGAGGGGCTCAGTAACCCTTCTATCGAGCTTATGATAGACTGCGTGAATTCATAACTTCGTAATGTAAACTTAAGGATCTAAACTAAATTCAGAAGTTTTTTGCTCGAGATTCCTGCAGCTTTATCCTCACGCGGGATAGGAACGGGGAGGGTACACATTTGTAACTAGAATAGAAATGCTCAGGATAGAGTAAAAGTGGGCGCTGGATGTAAGCAACAGTCTTTCTGACAAAAATAGAACCCCCAAAATTCTTTCTTTAAGTAAATGGCTTAAACATGACAGCTTTCTTAAGAAAGATAACAAGATTATTCGATATTTGTTGACAACCATTGTTTGTTTTCCGTTCAATATAAATCAAGTTTTACCATTTTATATTCTCTGGTATATTATACTCTATTATGTTAAAGCAATGAAAATCTTGAACATAAATTTTCTTCATCTTCGGTTATTGTCGCCTTTAGTATTTCATTGCTGTGTAACTTTTGTATAATGTTATTTGTATCCAAATTAGTATAGTTTGAATGATTTCAATTTCACGGCAGAAATAGGCGCATTATTACAACAAATAAAAAAGCAGTGGGCGTGGTCAAGAGTGTGCGAACAGGAGTTTGCAGTAGTACAAACCTCCTTTTTACTTCTTTCAGACAGCACCCCTGGTTCAAGGATAGGTATACTCTAGCACGCATTTGTATAATAATACCCTCGTTGATATTCATCTCAGTTGTGATCGCCAATCTGAGGTCTTTATTCAAACCACACGCCTGGCATACGCACTTAAAACAGAAATGGTCACACGCGAATTCAGCCTTGACTACCAGGTGTTCGAAATTTTCGTCGGTAACTAAGGTCATCTTAGAAACTTTTTTATGCAATTATTGGCAATATTTTTTACTAAAAACTGTGTATAGATGTTCTGGTTTAATTTACTTTATTACTAGTTAAACTTTTGCAGCTTCTTGACTGTTGTCAATGATAAATTTATAATATCTGCATAATATTTGCATATGTGTATATTTGTATACTCCTATTAAGGAGTATTTTATCGAAAGTTAAAGTATATTGAGCACACAACTGAGATCGTCCTCGAAAAATTGCATTATTCTTGTTAATACGATAACCTATTGGACCGAAGTCAATGCGCCCCAAATTTAATCCCTTCATTTGAACTAATTAAAAATGTAGTTTACGTCAATATATGCAAACAGAAGAGATATGTTAACTTGATCTCTGAGACTACAATACCCCACAAAGTAGTAGGATACACGCGATTAATGAAGTAGATCAATCAGTATCACCTATACACACATTATAAAAAAATCTTGCCGATAATTTCATAAAAAATTATATATTAGGTGTTTCAGGAGGCCCTAGTTACCAACGAAAAATTTGTAACACCTGGTAGCCAAGGCCGAACTCACGTTTGTCAGTTTACGCGGCTACAATAACTTTGCTACATATTAGTTGCTTAGCAACAAATAACTAAGAAAAACCCCACTGCTGTTTGACTTTCAACTTAACCGAGCTCTCAGCAGCCAATCCATGCACTCATACTTTCTAACATCAGTCCACGTAATAATAATCGACGTCACCCTTAAAAATTTGCTGCGGTCAGGCTTCGTCTTTAAATTAATGTACCACCCCTCCCTACAAAGTTGTGAATAGCAAAATTGTAAACACTTCAACCAAATCAAAACTGCTGATAAGCACTTGCTAGTTTGTACTTAAATAGCATACGATCTCAGTGCAAAGCATATTTTCAAAGTTCTAGCTTTTGCTAGAAGTGTTATCCATATTTGGTGCGGTGAATTTGTAAACAGTTCCTTTCCATATATGGATGGTATCTCATTCCATACTTTTGTCCCATCGACTGAAACATTTTCACAAAGCGCGACATCAATCATCTGGGACAGGTCCTTCGATTGCACTAGCAGCACTTGCTGAATGTTGATAGTTTACAATAACTGAATATCATTTGCAGGTACCAGACAAGAAACAAACAGGTTATGTATCTTGTAGTTTGATAATGGCTTGAAAACCCGAGCCGCCTCGGAAACCATGCCGTGCTGTTGTAATACCAAGCCACAATTGTCGTAGTGTCAACATGCCCTTGTAACATCACATTGCTTGCTAATGCTGATGGAAATTGACGCTATTACTAGATCACTTGGGAACACGCTACGGCTCACTGTTTTGCCGTGGAGATTGCTTCATTGAACCATGTCAACCTTGTGATTAAATTAGACAACACGACATAACGTATCTAATGAAACCAAACATACAAGATTTGCATCGAGAACACGTAGATGAGACTGGGAAGATGAAAATCGTGCTACAGTGATCTCGAGAAAACCAACAGAATTCTATTACTCTTCCATATTCGAAAACCCAGAAGCCAATGCCCAACAGTTAATCAGGCAACCAAGAACAGCCGCTTATTTGTCAATACTGTTAATTACCACACAGAACGTAATACTTAGTTGGTTGCATACTGAATGGCACGTCCCTGTTCAAGCACCAGACTTCTGACTGTAAAACAATATCACACATATTGCATTTAAATGCGTTGACAAAACCTCCTGCTTACTTTAAATAAATCATACCGAGCATTGGTGATCACATACAGCAAACAGCAGCTAGCCTTCTGAAAAATTAAAATCGAGCTTAGTACTCCTGCATTTCAAGGGTCCTTGTGATACTACAAGAAGCTCTGATACTCTCCTGCAAAGTGTAAGATCCCCTTTTTAAGGACCAATGACTGTTTAATTGTAGTGCTAATTATCTGGATATTACACTTGGCATCATATGGAGACATCAGCTCCAAGGCTCACACACACACAGATATATAATATATATCTGTGTTCTGACGAAGACATGTCGAAACGTTAAATTGTTAGTTTTGTTTATTTCATGATTGAATATTATTTGTATAATAAGCAAATGGGATTGAG
>JANTCA010002545.1:0-11279 GCA_024741275.1 Chironex yamaguchii | reverse complement strand
TCACCAAACCTTTGTGCCGTGATGGCACGGAGGTTTGAGTGTTGGCTTTTAAGTCTGAGGGTTGCAAGTTCGAGCCCGGTGGACTCTTACTTAGTGCAGCTATTGTGGTAATGCCCACTCTTGACAAATATCAAAAAAGCACTGTGTCTGTTGAGGTATTATATATATCTGACACTGATGAAGGCTTAAGCCGAAGCACAAAAAAATTAATGAATTTTTCCCCTTACTCATGGCTGGGTTTGGTCTCGTGATACCAAGGACTTTGAATGTCCTTCACCAAACCTTTGTGCTGTGATGGCACGGATGTTTGAGTGTTGGCTTTTAAGTCTGAGGGTTGCAAGTTCGAGCCCGGTGGACTCTTACTTAGTGCAGCTATAGTGGTAAGGCCCACTCTTGACAAATATCAAAAAAGCACTGTGTCTGTTGAGGTATTATATATATCTGACACTGATGAAGTCCTAAGACGAAACACAAAAAAAATTTCTGAATTTTTTCCCTTTACCCTCCGCTGGGTTTCGTCTCGTGTAACCAAGGACTTTAAATGTCCTTCGCCAAACCTTTGTGCCGTGATGGCACGGAGGTTTGAGTGTTGGCTTTTAAGTCTGAGGATTGCAAGTCTGTGTGTGTGTGTGTGTGTGTTTGTGTTTGTGTGTGTAGTGTGTGAGTCCAACAAGAAGTAAGAAAGAATCTACATTACACTAGGAAAGCAATAATAACAGCCTAACCTTCGAATACAGTTGAGTTTCGTTTGATGCCAAGTTTTGCTGTTGTTGAATTTAACCAAAATTTGGTCCTACTTATATTGTCCTCAAAGCTCCGTGTCAGGTCTGGATGAGTGTCATTGAAAGGACTATCTGTTTCAATTATGAAGTTTGCATAAATGCTTCCAAATCTAGGAGTTTAATTACAAAAATTAAAGGCTTTGGTTTTGAATGCATTTCCACAAGAAAGAACTGATGAAAATCTTTAACACAAGAAGATAGATAGAGGAAATTGGTGTATTGGCAGGAAAACGAAGAAGTCTGATGTTGAAGAATGAAATGTTTTCAAAACATTAAGAAATAATTATTGCCTTTCTTGAAAATTCTCGACTTTGTGGACTCAGTGGAAGCCATGTAGACAGGAGCTTTATCATGACATGAGTCGTATGCTTTTTATGAGCTACGTTTCGAGAGATACTTCTCCCATCATCAGCCTGATTACCTTATTGGATTGTTTTTCTCTCTACCGTGGCGGATCAAGTGAAGGGTACTACAGGTCCCTGAGCACTCCTCAAAGTTCCAATAGATAATTTTTATGATTTAATGGTAAAATATTTTGTTTTGGTAACAACTGGATTTACAATGTCCACCTAATATTCAATGGTAAACGAATTTTGATGTTGGTTTACCTCATTTCCTTGACACTGACATCTGGTAGCCTTCCCCCCATGAATCTCCATTGCCACCTCTGGTCAATGGCATGTGGTTAATCCATGAACCAGTTGTATATTTCCAAGTAAACGCAAGCATTAACGCACCCCCGGTTTGTGATTTAATCATTTCATAGCTGAGTTTCACCAATCAGTGACGGGGCTTGAGCAGCCATGAATGGAAAGTAGCCAATCGGTGTTCGACTTTGCGGGTGCTTACTTTTGGCGGGAGCACCCTCAACTGTCAAGCATAATTCAAAATACGCGTTTAAACGAGAAATGGTTAACGCGAATTTGATCTTAGTTATCACGTTTTTTCAATTATTTTCGTCATCTTAAAAAGGACATCCCTAAAGGCTTTGTATCAATATTATGTAATTACAAGCATGATTTTTCACATAAATTTGTGTATAGATGTTATCATTTAGTTTACTTGATTACTGTTTACTTTTTGCTGCTATTTAGCTGTTTTTACAATAAATCAAAAAATTTTATATTGAACAACATTGTCTTATCAAGGAGTATTGGATCGAAGTTTATACTATATTGACTATACAACTTAGATAGTCCTTGAAAAATTCCACCATTTCTATGAATACGATAACCTTTTCGTCTATAGTTAATGCCTAAAAAATCCAATTCTTTTATTTGAACAAGAACATAGTTCGCACCAATATGCTGACAAAGGAAATGAGTTACCTTGATCTCTAAGACTAAAATATTACACGCAAAGAAGAACAATTAAAGTGAGCAATAAAGTAGATTGATGAACATCGTTTTTTTCCAAATTGAAAAGAAAAATCTTGGTAATGATTCCACAAAAATTGATACCAAAGTTTACAAAGCGGCCATAGTGACCGACGAAAAATTTTGAATATCTGGTAACTAACACCGAACTCGAGTTTGACCATTTCCGGTTTAATGGGGTATTTCAATGGTATGCCAAAAGGCCTTTTATACAAACTTGACTGATGCAATGTATTTAAATCATAAAAGATTTGAGCAAAATTTAAGCTGGATCCTCCCTGCTTTAAATACAACAATTTTATCGTAGCAATACTTATAGTAAGATAGATAGATATAGGCAGACAGACAGATAGATCGAACAGATAGATTGAACAGATAAATAGATAGGTAGACATTCTTTCTCTAGCCAGTAGAATTTGCAGTGTTTCAAAAATAAGACTATGCTTGCTGTCAAAGAAACGCAATGAATTTTTTTTTGGCTTAGTTACCACCTTAACTATGTTTTGAAGCAAGTTGTCATCAGCCTGTTTTGAGAGTAAGGATTAAACGTATATTGAGACTTAAAGAACTGACGTAACAATGGGGATCCTTAAACTGCGGTTCCATGTAGAAGACACTTATGGTAAAATATTTGCAAGGATATAAATCAGGGTCTTCTTTAAAACTTTTATAATAGAAGGGCCAAATCTTTAAAGGGACCGCATAAATTTGCGTAACCTTAAGTTACGATTGTAGAAAAGGTTGAATATCTAGCATGTTCGAAATCAGTTATATATCAAACGTAGATCAATTATTAGTAGCGAACCAAACTGGAGGAGGCAAAAGTCAATTGTTCGCTAAGACATGTTGAGGTCAGAGGAGAGTGGCCTAAAGTCACATACAAATTTTACAATGAGCATCGGGCAGTAAAAACCGGCACAAACATTTTCTCGGCAAGTCGGATGATTGCCTACGGACCTCCAATTACCGACCTAATGTTCAAAGGTTTCTTTTAACTCTCCGGTCAATGCCTATCCACGAGGATTCCAGCTCCCAAAGAGCCTGTTCCATTCAAATTCTTAATAGTTTCGTCAGATACTTACGTAAAAGCGAGAAATGTTACTCTCAAGAAGTATGGACGAACGTTTTCCATTTCCATCACCAGTTTTACCACCTGTCATTATAAAAAAATCAGGTATTGTCTTTGATTTAACGGGGAAGACCAATAAGGATAGTAATGCCAAGTATCAAACGAAATGGGAATATCTAGCATAATTCAATATTAATTAATATATTCAAGTTACCTAGTGCATTTGAATTAGAGCAAAGCATCCTTAAAATTGAACATAAGGACTCTGTAAGGAGGGGAAAATTTTAACTGAAGTGTTCTTTCTACACAAGGCGACTCCTCCCCCATGCTAACGTTGGCAAATCAGAAGAAAACCTGAAAATGTACCTTTGCCATATAAGATTTGTATTAGCTATATACCTTAATGGACAAAGTTTTGATTACATTAATTGCTTAATGGAAAATAATCTGTGGAAAATAACAGTATGGTTGCCTTTCTACATCGATGTTTCTATTTAATAATCAAATTTAAAATATATTATTTCTTCGCCTAAAATTTTCAATAACGTCTCCCCATATAGCTATCTGCTTAAACAAAATGCACTACTTACTCCTTTTCGAACTTCTTCTGCGCAAAGTTTGTAAAATGTGGAATTCGCATCGTGAATAAGTGGATTAGTATCCCAAACAATCGTGTTTCCAACTTGAAAGTAGTTAAACTGAAATCTTCCACGAAATGATTTTGAATCTGTGCCGAGAAAAGGTCAAGTTTAAGTCTTGGAAAGAGAATACATGATATCGGAAGAAAATGCTGCACTATTGCAACCAATCAAATTTCGTAAAAACATACCACGCAACATGTAAGAAAAAGTGCATCAGATAAACTGAACAAAATGTATTACTTCAGTCATTCAATAATGCATTATTTTACATCAATAAATCTGGCAATCAACTAATGATTTAATCTATCAATAATCCAGTAAATCAATTAATCAATCAAAGACTGAATTAGTCAATTAATCTATGAATTAATTATTCTGGTACCAAGTACTAGATAACAAGACACAGAGGACAAACAAACAAGTATAACAAATCATAAAGGAAGTTGTTGAAATAAGACAAATTCAAAGACGTTGAAAGAATTAGCACAAACACAGCTCATTATGGATGCCACAAGTATGTTAAACTCACATCTTCCGCACTGTGTTCCGCTATAACCAAGTGTGCACAAGCATTTATATCCAGGGTTTTGCGCAGTGTTACTGCAAGTGCCACCGTTTCTGCATGGATTAGATTCGCATGGCAGACTTTCTTGAATTTCTACGAAACAAAATTTATTATGGATATAAGATAATTACAAATATATGTACGGTAATAAGGCTACAAACCATGAACACTTAAAGAGCGCAAGGGTCCACCAATCCAGTAGTGTCAGTTAGGTTTTCAAATTTTCTGAATATTCCAAAGAGCTGAACCAAAAAGAGTCATGGTAACGGATGGTATATATAGTAACAGTGACATTGTCCAGTTATGGTTTCCCCTAATAGTTATGGCTTTTTGTAAGATTAAAATCAAATTATCCTAAATATTTATGGTTTCTGGATTCAGGCGGTGATGTAAACTTTCAATTAATGTCAGAATAGCGAAACACCTAAAAGGCATTAAGAAAAAATTGTGTCGCTATCTCAAATAAGGAATATCAACAATTCAAAATAATGGATTAACTGGGCGTTAACAAACTAGCCATTTGCATTCTTTCAACCAGCTATCTCGCCCTAACAAGTTTTTCAGTCAAGAATATATGACAAAGTTCATTACTTTCTTTAGCAATAGGAAAACATTTTGTAGCCTGCTTTGTCCTTCAGCTGACATGTTTTATCTGAATAGAGAACAGGAATGGAAACCTGGCCAGAAAGGCCTGGAACAACAAATTTACTTAAAGAATTGATGATGACGATTTTGAAGATGCATATATTTAAGTGGTTTAAGTGCAAATGTGAATTAGACTCAAGATTCTTGCTCATAGGGTGCAGACTGAAACTGCTTCTGGGACAAGTGTTGTCGTATAGGCAGAGGAAATCTGCCCTAATGGAACGATTTACTTTACCTTAACTCCTAAGGGATATTTGACAGAGTTTTTTTATAGGTATTGATAAATTTTCAAGTATAGTATAAGTATAGAATTTTATATTTTCTTTCCTCTGTTTTAAGTGGTTTCTCATATCTGTGAAAGGTCTTTTACTGGGAAAATAAGGGTTCTACAAGCACTAACTGACGAGTCAAAAGTTTTAAAAATGAAAAATGAAGTTCCAAAATCCACATGCCATAAACTCTCTATTCGATATTGACCTAAATGGAAGGAATGGGAGAACAGAGGCCTTTTACTTAACCTTAGAATCAGACGTCAGATTCTCCACCTAGCAATCCTTGCTCCTGATTCTGCTTAAAAGGTTTTTATCTTTCTGTCATTACCGTCCGTCATTTTTATTTACAACTTTAAGAAAAGTAGGCATAGCATATATCAGACACTTACCAGCTGAATTTTGATATGTACTGTTATCTATGGAGACCTGCTCGGCTAAAGACTGATAAATGGTTGCGTAAAGCACGCCAGAAGGGAATGGTGTGAATTTGACTGAAGCATTCTGCCATGGCATCGAGATATGCACCGTTGAGGTTTTTTCTTGGCGGCCAGATTTTAGAGCTATTGAGACAAGGAAGATCAAAACGATTTACAAGCATCGGAATAAATTGAAAATAGACGGCAAAATGGTGGTTAACATAAGTTGTTACAAACTTTAGAGCTAAATGTTTGGAATGCAAAAATATTTTTTTCTACTCCGTAATTTAAGGTAATAGTGGCACAATTACTGTGTCATCTATGCTTAAAGATAATTTTTAAGGAAAATATCTTCATACATCCCTGGGGGTACTGCCGTCTTGCCCTTTCCGTTATTAAATGTCTTTGTCATCTGTCAGGGTAACGATAGATTTCATCCAGTGGCATTACATGACAATGCAGCAGTTTTGCATTAAGCACAGGTATTTAAATACTCGAATTTTGTTTCGCAGGCGACTTTTGTTAAATTTTAGAAATTTAAAATTTTGAATTCCAGTCACCTTTTTTTATTTCCACCGGCTTTGACCCAGCCGTTAATTGAATCCCTGAACATAAATTAATTATTTCGTGAGCTTAAAACAAGACATAAATTATATATCATAGAAAAGTAGGATGGACATACCCTAGATGCATGTTTGGCGGGTTTTTGGTTATATGGCACTAAAATCACGGTTTATAATGAGCACTTCTAACAAGCAATTTAATGGTTTTCTCTGTCAGAGAGAGAGAGAGAGAGAGTGAGTGAGTGAGTGAGTGAGGTAGGTGGTTAGGTTAGGAAATATTTAGAACGTTAATTTCCTCGTGATTAGAGATTGTGATAGAATAAGAGTTTTACCAAAGAAATCAACAGGCCAATTTCTGAAATTAGGAATACGTGTAATGAAACTATACATTAGTATGCGATACGTTAATACGCTGCCACAATCATTGCGTCTACGTGAAATCATAGCAACTGTTGCTAGGCATATCTAACAAACTTGAGTAAAACAATTTTTGGACTAGAGTCGATGTGTAACGTTTACTGCCCCTGGACTGTCAAAATCAAAGTAGGAAAGTAGTGCACAAATATTAATGGATTTCTTGGAAAAGCAAAAAATACTTTTCGTTTAAGACTGAAAGAAACACTATCCTCTGCCTACTGCAAGCACTTAGATGAGAACTGAAAAAAGGGATTTTAATTCATTTTTATCACACTGCCGCTCAAAACGTAAACATCATATTATCACATATTAAGATCTCCGGTGACTAAAATTAAGGGCTTTGATTGTTCGATAATACAACCGGAATCTGCCACATTGGCCACAGCTGCTTGTAATGCTAAAATCTTTTTTGCGCGTAAATATCTTGAACTTGCTTCTTAATAAGACCTTAAAGTTTATCATGAGTTTGTAATGTGTCCTTTTGTTTCTCGTTTCCAGGCCATAAACAATCTCTTTCTTCGTATTGTATTGGTTTTCTATTGCACACCATCTTCTAAAGGCCGCAACTCCATTAGGAGATTTTTGTGATGTTAGTCATAAGCATTCACGAAATGCTTTTTAAATGACATTTTCAGGATAAGATTCCTTTTGAAGTCTGATTGGCTTACACTTGGACAATTGCCAAGCGCACGACAAAAAGTCAGAACTGTTAAAACTGTTTCGTTTTATTATAGAACTATTAAGTAAGGTGTCCTTAAAAGTCAAGTAATTAACTTAAGATTCCACGAATTACAACACATAAGAGCAAGCTAGTAGTCCCAGAGGGTCCTATTTAAAAACAAGGTAGGGACGATTTCCGACATCGAGAATTCAATGTCCATAAGAGTAAGTTTTTCTTGTCCATGTCTACAAATTTGTTGACTGTCAGAAACTCAATCACTCTAATGATTTTTTGCCTTGTATTCCTAACGGACCCGATCATTATTTCACCTCTTGACTCTATTCTATTTGTGACGACCATCCGTGAAGTACTTCACACATTTTGTAGATGTTTTTAAGGTACTTCTGACAATGCAATTGTTTCTGTTCAATTTCTTTAAAAGTGTCAAGCCAGTCTGCACATGCCTTCTAATGGAGACAAATATCTACGAATTTCCTAAAATCTACCTACACTTTGAAATTTGACCCCTATCTATGCTCAACAACTTCTGTGAAACCCCTGCTTACGACAGCACTCATGAGGCCTTCCTATGCTGAACAAAACGCTTTTCTTTTCCTCTGTTATAACAGAGACTGTTTGAGAATGTTAATTAAACGAGTATGCGTGGAAGTATCTACCCCAGTTTTCAATTTCTTTTCTGCCTTCCACTGTAAAATGTCTTGCAGATTTCACCAAAATCTCCAAAAATTTTACATTTTCTGCTGACGGAGGCTTTTCAGAAAAAAATATCATTATTTTCCTCCAGTCTGTTGTTCATGGAGCAGCCGCCTGGACAAGTAAGTTCATTTGTCAAAGTCTTTCTGATTCTGTCTGCTGTTGACACTTCGAGGAATATATCACAAAAGATTTTCAAGCACCAACTTCATTAGAAGATAGTACACTATGTGCTCTGACTTTGCGGAACAACTGCGGCTTAATCAAAATATGTGTATAAGACAACAGTTAGAGACCCACACAAAGTCAATTCTACAGTTTAATGCCGTTTAGTCCGTCCACGTTCCTTTACTGTCAAAGATTCGAAGTAATGATCTCAAGAATTATTGGAACTGTGGAAAAGAGACAAATGGCGATGTACTGATTGCTAGATGAATTCCCGCGGGTACAGGATGGTTGAACTTGAGACAAGAAAGATTTAAGGAAGAAAATATGAAAAACGAAAAGTCTATAACTAGACAACATAAATGGCACTTCCGTTTCTTCTGTCCTTGCTCTTGCAAGCTGACCCATACCCTACATCACTCCCTGCTTTGGTGTTCGTGTAGGGAACTGTTTGTTGTCCCAGTGTACTGCTAGATGCCATCCTGTCAGGCCAGTTTAGAAGGCATACTCGATGCCATATTATGTTTTCAATTTCAACAAACCGGTTCTTCCTTTAGAAATTTTACTTACAGTAGTTAACGCACTAACGTTGTTTGCCTGCATAACGTAACATGCTTGCTACGCTCATAATTTCAAACCTGCTTGTACAGTGACATTTAATCGCACGGCTTCTTAATTCACAAGACCCTGTGGGACTCCTGTCTTCTTTCTCGTTATCCACCTTGTTAAGGCCTGTGGTACTCGATTCACAGTTGATACACTGTTTTGTAATTCCAAACAACATTTTACTGGCTTTTATTTGGGTTGTAAGGTTATAGCAAAATGAATCTTAATATAATACAAATCTTATTTTCAATGCCCTTGTGTTTGTAGACTCATCTCTCAGCTTATTGAAACAGTTTATCATGTCATAAAATTCTTTCTGTTCTACGTTTCTTCAGATGCTTCTCGTGTAATCAGACTAAGTTGTTAGTCTATTTTCACGAATACACACAAAGGTTAATTCCTTGTCCATGAAATGGATTTTTTTTTAAATTAGCAAGTTGTAAACTACTAAAGAAGAGACTTCCTGCAAGGTCTTACCCATGATTATCGATTTTCGAATTTTCTTTATCTTATCAGTAGATTTTTGACATAAGGTCAAGGTTGCTCTGCTTTGAAGCTATTCCTAGTCGCAGATGGATAAAGTCTCCTTTTTAACTTACATTTGAACGACCTAAATTTGTGGCATAAGTATCAACGTGTTATGGGCAATCAAAAGTAAGTCCTATAGATGGTAAAGTGTCATTTCCAGACAAAAATCTGTCCAGTCTTATCATATAGACAGAGATGATGTCATTTAAATTCATTGTTATGTCCAACGCATCTCCTACGAATAGTAAGGTATAATCCCTGATGTTTATTGCTACAATTATTGCATGGTGAAGGGATTCGAGAGGAATCCAACCCCTCTACTTCGAAGCCATAACTCAACGTGATGACTCATCTTGAAACAAAGGAGCGAAAAATCACGGTTTGACTACGGTTATCAGCAGACAAGAATAAACTTTATGGAACACAGAAGGTAAAATTAATCAACTTGTATTTGCTTCTTTTAGCCTTCACCAGTACCTTTGGTTTGTCAACAGCTGACATGTTCATCGCGAAGTGTAGCGAGAGATAGCTTTATAAGTTCTACTACTTAGGTAACAAAAAGTATGATGAAGAAGCAATATGTTATATCGTACTCACCATCTTTGCCTGATCCTGAAACAGTTTTTATAAAGAGTGACCAAAAGAAGAATGCTTTCGTTATGAAATGCATGAGGTAAACTACATACTTTTTATGATGATTAGGTCTTCTTTCTGTTTAAGCCTCTGTCCACCGTTTTGATGTGGATAATTGCTCTAACTTGTTAAATTACTCGCGTAGTAAGTCTTGGTTGTGAGAATGTACTCGAGACGTAGCAACAAAATATGAACAGGTTCTTTGTCCTATTAATAATAACAAAGCTTCAGGTCGTAAGTCAAGGTTTGAAAAGTAGAAAAGAAAAGAGCGCATGAGTAACATACGGACCAAAAATAATGTGTACAATTTAATGTTATTTTTCTTTTTAAAATTAGTAGAGAACAAAACATCAAAGTACACACTAGCTCAGCCTTTTTAATAAAACAAAGGAGCAGAAGTTACTAAGTTCATAATCGTTTTTATTTCATGAACGCATAAAGCGCATCTTTATGACAACCGTGTCTTACTATTGTGACTATGCAACTTCATTACTTTTGGAATTCATCTTTAGTTGTATTCTCTAGACCCCGGGGCGGCATCACATCGAATCTCCCAAAGTTCAAGGTCGTGAATGTTGTCCATTCACCCCAAGTGATATTGAAATTTTTACGGAACAAACATGAAATTTCAAACGTAGAATAATTTTTCAGTAAGCTAAATATTGTTTTGCATTGGTTTACAAATGGCACATCAATTGTGGTTTTGGTTGACTTAGCCGTATTTATTGATGCTGTGGACTTTGATGTGGTTTGAAGTTAAGGTTTTTGGATATATGAACTGGAAACAAAAGAATAATATGCTCCTCAAAAGGTCAGACAGATTTTGTCCAACGGCACTGTAAAGCTTCTTCTCAAAAGAGAACTTAATTAGTGGACTACTCTTTGAAACTCGTTTATTTTCAATTTAAGTAGGGATGGGCTAATCAAGAATGTGGGACCAGTGATGACTGACGAACACAAGGTTATATATAGACCTTTTCGGTGTTACGTCACACGGCCCGATGTCAATGGCAACGATCCGACGAAGGGGTGAACAATAAGGTCCGTCAACAGCGTTTCCTATGAAGCATGGTCTTGTTTTGGTATTATTTTAGTGTTTTTAAGGTCTTGTATGTTGTAGAATGCCATCTAAATACATTAATAAGCGGAAGAAGCACATGGAAGATATTTAGAGAAACTTGAGGGTCCTTCCTTTTTACAAAATTACTGTCTTCTGAAGTATACTT
>JANTCA010002543.1:0-11280 GCA_024741275.1 Chironex yamaguchii | reverse complement strand
GAAACCCAGCGGTGGGTAAGGGGAAATTCATTAATTTTTTCTGTGTTTCGGCTTAAGCCTTCATCAGTGTCAGATATAGCGTGTCGTTGCCTTTACCCGCCTACCCAACCCACAATAGACAGAGGAAAGGCCAATTTTATATTAACATCATAAGCTCTAGCCTCGGATAATTTGCAATAGATATGCAAATTACGAAATTTATGGAATAAAGGTCAAAATGCAATGACAAAGGCCAGCTATCCGAGGGCTACTGCATTTGCTTGTAATACTTTAGTATTGTGTATCAATTCATCTCTGCTAGTGAGGAAATAAAAACGAAGTTAGTATAAATTGGAAAATAATGCACAAGACATCTTGTATTCAAAAAATACAGAATAAAGCTTACAAACTTTTTCCTAAGTCCTCTGGGTACGAAGTACCCTTTTGAAATAGACCAAGAACGTGATATTCTTGCACAAATCTTTTGGCAAGGTTAAGAGTTAAAAATATTCGCAGAGATTTTCACGAAGGTCAAGATCACTTGCATATATATTTTCATTGTCTTAATCTGTCATTTCTGTTGTGTTTTCACATTTCTGAATAAATAGCAATAAAGGATTGTCATACGTTTAGACCATGATACCTCCTAAGTTAAACTCCTCTCCACCTTAAAATCCAATTGTCGTTAAAGGGGGACCAAATAATGTTCCAATTATCGTAGAATCTAAAACTGAAGCAAGGATTACTCATCGGTAAAATACACGACATTCTCGAGGAGAGTTCAAGAATCCGAGCAAATACTTTGAATAAACGGACAATTTTGAAAACCCCACATCCAACTAAAAACGTCTAACTGTGGTCGCTTTTCAACCCAATTGTACTGCAATGTTACTAGACGTATCTTGCTTGTTGCTTTCTAATAGTTCCTGCCTGTTAATATTCCCAGGCTCTTAGCTTATGTGCTATAAAAATATTGTTTTTCCTGCCTATTCTATTTTTATATTTTCTATTTGCATTGTGTCAATGTTTCCTAATCGAGGGCCATTTCTGGTATCTTAGGAAGACATTCAGCAAACTTCGATCTCATTTTAGAACAACTTTGGCAGCTGGATCGTCTGATATAGACTCTTGTTAGACGTTTGTGTGAATAATGTTATGGAAAAGAAGTGCGTTGAGTACAATAGATATTTTATAAAATATAAAAGACGGAACGTGCAAAGGTGTTTTTCAAATAAGAGTGTTTGTAGCAGCGGAAATCTTCATGCTATGAAAATGGAATAGGAATGTTTAGCTAGTGAGCGCGTGGCTAGGACTAAGGATGTATCTTCCGATGTTTCATTGTTGGAGAGGTTTGCTTTAAGACCATCAGGCAAACTCTCACTATGGATTATTGTAAAATGTGGCTGACATGACGAATAGGATCCTTTTGTACTCTCTGTTCATGTTATGTAGTTTTTTATACCTTGCTTTCCTGGGAGGGGTTTATGGAATTCAAAAATATTATGTGGTTGCTTGGTGTTAATCAATAGAGGCTGCACCAGTCCGGAACTTTTTACTCTGCTCATAGAATACAAACGGCGCATTTGAAGTTTCATCCATTGATGATATGAGTAGCTTTGTGAGTCTCCTTTTAATCGAATGCCATGATTCAAGATAATCCAGCCGGGTATATAATAAAAACGTCTTGTTTTCCCTTCTTGTTAGCAACTAGGTAGTTCTCACTCAAAAGTTATAAAATGCTCATCGTTCTCGGATAGCATCCGTAGCCTCGTTCGCGTATAAAACCTAATGCTTTGAAAGAATGAGTTGATGACCTTAGAAATAACTGACGTACAGAGCTCAGATAGCGGGTATCTGAATTTAGCAAGAAAATATTAATATCCAAGGCTTTGTTTACTGTTTTGTTTAAGCTGTGAGCATCCAGCACTCACCACTTGGGTATAAAAATCATATATAACTCAAAATGCACCATTCGGTAACATTTAGATGTTGTCTTTGTTAGATTCTAATATATACATCAACAAGTTTCAATCCAGTGACACAGAGAGGAAAAATAGTACATATCAGATCATCCTCGTAGCATGTTAAAGTCAGCTCTGCCATTTTAGAGACCAAATTAGCCTTAAGCTTGAATTTGGAACTGCGAGGGAGTTCCACTGGGCCTCTTGTTGCATCAGCCGGATAAAAACAGGTTTTAAATAACAATCCATATGTCAATTTATCAATCATAAGCATAGTTACTGGATATAGGGTTACAGGAAAAATATTCAAATTGAGATTTTGTTCAATTTCCGATGAAATCTTAAAATGTGCGTCATAAATGGCGGAAATCTAACATATCTTTTGCTCTATTTTGGCAATGAAACAGAAGAAAATCTACGTGTTGTCAATGCATACTCCTACAAAAAGACAAGGAGTATCTTGATTATAAAGAAATACGCTCAGCAGTCCTCCCAGGCACTTCCTTTATAGCACACAATTAACGGACAGCATTTGGCTATTCAGTAGGCTGCTAAAATTAAAATCTTGAAAGTAATAGGAAAATAAAATTGAAGTTGAAGTAAATCTACGAAATTACTTACTAAATCCTCTGAGTACCATTTTCAAACGGACATCAAACGCAATTATCTTGCAAAAATACATTTGGCAGGGAAGAGGATACTCATCCTTTCTCTACTGTTTCGCTCATTGTCTATATATCATCATTTTTAATAATCCTTTGTTAATGCAAGCATACGATGTGGCGAAAGAAAGAGATTATACAATGACAACACGTAGAATAAACGTGGCACTTTACATGTATGGTAATACTAGCAATGATTAATGCTTCTACATTCAACCAAAATTGACATTTTTCATCATTACGTGAGGACACCATATGTTCCTTTAATGTTAAATAGAAGAATCACTCTAACGTAATTATCATTATCTTGACAGAACTTAGACATAAGAGGTATGTGCTCACTTTATTATATAAAATATGAATATTTAGCAATTGCTAGCTCAGTAAGCTCATAAAATTTATTGCTCTGTCCTTCTAATAGGACGCTCTAGTGCTCCGGCAGCGTGGATACATTCTGGAATGTGAATCGAAATTATAACATATCTCTCTAAAGGAACTCAAACGAGATGTTACATATTAATTGAGAAAGAGCTGGGTGGAGAAGTAACAGCTTAGTCGAAATTTGGAATGTATCTTGCTTTGACTGAAGGAAAATAATGCAATCACACCTCGGAAAAACATATTACTCAAAGGTAAACGTTTCGCTAGGACACTTTTTTGTCACATAGCCTTCTTTAAACCACACAACTGATTCTTATGCATGTGAGTCGAGGGATAGATACCGACCTTCAAAAGTGGATCCTTCTAATGACATATAAGTGCTCCACTCGATTATGCAGATGTCAGCTGTGAAGCACTGAGCACGTTTATGCTGTCCTCTCTGCATTGCATGCTGCGCACTTTAATGTAGATATTTGATTCTTATTTATACAAGTCGAAGGATAGATTTAAATCTTCAGGAGTGGATGCTCCTAATGATGTGTAAGTGCTCCACTCGATTATGCAGATGTCAGCTGTGAAGCACAGAGCACGTTTATGCTGTCCTCTCTGCATCTATCCATTGTTAAGAAAGTTGTAGAAAATAAAATCAAGCCTGGAGCGTATAATTCGAATGAGCCCCATTTATATTTCATAGTTAATGTCTGTTGCAGGAAACAATTGATTTAGGTCACAATGTTATCATAACTTGAAGCTTCAAATTACTCATTACGTTGTATGTATTATGCTTTGAATCCTTGTATCTTGAATATAAAATATATATGCTTTAATATTATTTGCTTACAATAAAAAATATAAGGCCAGAGAATGAAGTTGAAAGTAACATCAATTTACAAATTAATAGTACAACATTGAAAACGATAGGGGATTGACTGATTCAATTAGTAAACGCATGTTTTGAGTATGCCACAAAAAACCATTATATTACTATTAGAATCATGATCAGGTATTTTGGGCAACTTACCAGGAGAGGAGGGTTGCAGAAAAGCTTACTGGAGGGAAAGGTTGAGGGGAAGACCACGAACGACATGACTGAGCAACATGACGGCATGGATGAAGATGGGCGCGGTGGCATGTACAAATCAAGCCAAGGACAGGAAGACGTGGCACTCGCTGAACGCTCATGCCCTTAATGGGTGTGCGACTACCAGGTGACAGAATCATGATCACTGTGTCCAACAAGCAGTACGTTTCTCACGTTCCAATTGTCTTTCTTACCTTACCCCTCAGATTATTCTAAATTGATTGTCCTTTTAATTCTTAGTATTTCATTAAAGGTTATAGTTACATGTAAATAAGGATACGGTGACTCTGTTGAGAGCATGGGTTCCAAATTACAACTATTGGTCCCACGGTGTTGCTTTGCACAGCAGATCGTATTAACTCCAGTTGTTTTTGTATGTATTGCTTACTTATCATGGAGCACAGACACATTCCCTAAATTGCAAATCCTTAAAATAAGGTACAATAGCCTAAAAGGCGCTTTAAGACAGCCAATTGTGTGGTTGATAATCTACTCTTAAAGTATTTTTTGTTGTCTACGTTTGTAACCTAGCAGCCAACACTTCAAACTTCCCAACAATGGTCAAGTGCTGCTGTTCATCTTATTGGGTGTGTTTAATCTTATTTCATTCCAATTTGCAATGATAACGGAAAGTTCATTGATTTATAGGGAGCTATGCGTGGTATTTACTCCTTCAATTGATCTTCATCACCTATCCCATCAGAATATGGCTCTTACTTTCTTACTTAAGTTTAGCACCCCTTAATTCAACAATAGTTAATACATAAATAGCTATGTAACCTGAAATAGGGCCATCCAAATCATCAATATTAGTTTCATGGTTTCCCACTAAGTCTCGGCAGCTACATGATGTTCTCCAGGAGTTTTGCTTCATGTTTCTATCCTCATGAAACTGCTATCCAAATGTAGACAAGACTATTTTTCAGACTAAGGCTTTGACATTAGAAAGTCATTATGAAATTAAGTTAACGAAGGTACCATACTTTTAGTTTTATTTTAACCGCGTTCATTTAAGGCAAATAGTAAAAATATGCAAAGAATGAGACTTATGTGTCCCTTGTTATGGTATCCATGGTTATATGCCATATGTTTGAACTTTTCTGTTAACCAGGATAGCATGATGCTTAGTCATCAGTTGACAAAATCCTCCTTGTAGACTTCGCGGCTCGCATTGTCAGAAATGGATCACAGGAAATCGAATGATTAGGGTCCAGGATTGCAACTTATGCTGGCGCTTTCAAAATAGGCATTTTAAGCCAAACTAACATAAGTCCTGGCTGTTTATTCAATCAGATTCATTATAACCCTTCTTTCACCAAAACGGAGGTACTTTTATAGCATATGATTTGGTTTCTTGCTAGCATACTCGTTATCGAGCCTAGTTTATTCCAGTGACAGGCTTAAGAAATTTACTAGCGAATGAGCTTTCTTTGAGAGTTGGTACTCATCATCTTCATTCATCAATGGTGTTCCCTTGTGATGATAGAGTTGAAGTGGCAGTATCTTGCATGCAATATCGTCATCTTATCCGTTACGTCATGGCGGTTTATAGCTTATGTTGCCTGTTTCTGAAAAAATACCAAGATAGAAAAGTTTCAGAATATATTTACTGGATTCGATATTGGTGTCCTTTAATATCTTTAGTTCCAAGTTTATTCTGTTTAATGGTTGATGAATATGTTCATTTTCTGAAGTTTTGCAATACATTCCGTAATGCTATGGAATTAACATCAAAGCAATTTCATACTGTAGAGACAATGTTTGGTTCCCGACAATAAGACAGCGGTAACTCCTTTAGTTTATCCTGCCCCTGCAAACAAACCCCTCTAGCTTACGACAATCATAGATTTTGGCTTGAATGTGTGTGGTATTCTGCTCAAGAAAGCTTGTGGTTATTCTTTCCAAGGAAACAGGAATTTGCATAAGGAAACAACGTGGCAAGTCAGTGGTCGAACTTTGATTCATTTGACTTTCAAAAAGAGATGTTTGATTCTTAAAGCTTAAGCAATGACGCAGCTGCAAAAATAGTATGCATATGTGAGACAATTAGGTAATCAATTCCACTAGTCACCTGCTTACAGTATTTTTAACTTCTATCAATTTTTATTATGAGCCAACTATTACCTAATTTGCCGCCATAGAAAATCAGAAGTTCTTTCTTTGGAAACGTTATGGGTGATCGCCCTTGCTATGCAAATTGCAATGTGGCACACAACTCAGACAGTTTACCAGTGGGGGTCCAACCAACACCTATCAACGATTAAGAGATGCTGTAGTATTTTCTAAACATGAAAAGCGCATTCGCTAAAGCAAAAAAGAACATATACATGAATATTATGCAGTTAGCAGTGTTATAGTCTACCATACCGTAGTAGTAACAGCAACGGAAGGTTCTTAGCAGGGATCCAAGATTAATCTTCATTTCAAAATTGTGCAGGATACTAAACATTTATCATGTACAGGGTTAATTACGCAAGTTGAAGCGATTAGTGAGCAAGACCTCTGCTATCTTGGTTACTGTCCTTGAAAAGCAGTGTGGTGCAGAAGCTAAGGAAATAAGGATGGGAGCCGTTCTACACACAAAATGTGAAAAGGAACATTACTGCTCTAATATTTCAGATTGTAATACACTGTTTCATGTCAATATTGACTTTTTACGTCTCAATACTACTCTAAACATTTAAAGAGATAGCTGATACTTACATAAACCTCTTATTTTGATTACGTTATTAAAGGTAAAGAGCCACCGTGGTATAGTGAATAAGACAACGAACTTGCAAGCCAGAGGTTGGGAGTTCGAACCCGCGTCTCCACAAACAAAATACCATTAGTGAGAGAAGGTAAGGGAGCCCACTCTCATAGAGTTCACTTCGGAGTAAGTTCCCTATCCCTGGCATGGGAATCAACTACGTCCAGTAATGAGTATGCTAGAAGAAATTAAAGCTAGCTCTTGAAAATTAAAATTGACAAAGAATAGGTTTTATTTAAGCCAAAGACAAAATCCTCCCTACTTACAACTGTACCGTTGTAAGGGTTTCGCAATCTCCCTTTACTGCATTTATGGCCATTATCGTTTGAACATTACACATGCTATTTCTGATTTCCTATGGTGAGCAAGAATAATAATCTTATTACTCTTCCAACTTGCTGTAATAAAAATTTACAGAGCACATACTATCACCTTCCCCATTTTAAATCTGCAACTTGCATCTTTCCACGGCTCCAGTTACCTTCTCTTTATTGTGCCCTTTTATGCGCAGTGTTTTATGTAGCTTGTTATTGAGTTAGTGGCGGATTTATTGTATCATCTTTGCATTTGTAGACCGAACGAACCTGTCGTCATTTCTTTAGCAACGTTTGTAATTACAGATAAAAATGCAAGTCTGTAAAGAGTCCTTTAAGAATGAAAGCAACATTTTTGTATTTCGTCCTTACTGCCAATTTTGACAATTTTTCTGGATGGATGAAAGAGACTGTAGCACGTTTACGACGAAAATACCACACCTACTCATGTTATGATAACCAAAGAAATGCACAACATACAACATGTTAGTTTAGCAATACGATATTAAAATGAAATTGATTGTTGATGCACCTGAGGCAACTATGCCGTCTTTATTTGTATATTTTGTTAATTGCAGTAAATTTATTTTAATCATTTGTTGTTTTAACTGCTATTTCTTTTGACTAATCTTCTGTATGTCTGGTTTCATCTACATCTAGATCTTCAATATAGGTAATTTAAGCAATCATTTTGTGGCATAAAACTCAAAAGTCACCTTAAAAATTTGCGACATCGCGCCAAAAATATATTATTTCTTGACTTGGACTCTTCCCATAAGGCTTATTTTTTCATTTTTTTTATCTGATTATGATTGGTTAGTTTAGATAAATATTTCATATAAAGAGGCTGCCACATATCAGTGCTTTCCTTCCTGACGATTTAGAGGGTGTCAGACGAAAAAAGCTTTTAAGTATATTTTTAGAGGAATGTCACAACATAGGTATTTGACTAGTTTAATAATACGTTTTATGCTTCCTTAAACATTTGAAATAATAGTAACACGAAGTTAACAAATGTTATTTTATTGCATAATTTTATAAGGGATAATACGTCATAACTCCTTGATACTCAGCTAAACGCATGCATGAAATGGACATAAACATAGAAAAGAGCATGGGTAAGAGTTACGTTGTGTTTTTATCTGTGTTCAGTATATGTTGCAATATGCATTTATATTAATTTTCATCTAATATATACTAACCAAGCACACAAGCTTACTTTAAAAGTAAGATGAATGAAAACAAATATTATGCATGTATATCTGACAACACAGTATGCATTTTGGATCTAAAGCAATCTTGATAATGACTCTTTGTTACACGGCTGAATAATATTATTTGCTCTCGTGAACCCAATTTGAGCCTCATCTTGTGTTGTGCTATGAGATGTGAATATATGCAATGAGTCTATTTCAACTATATTAGAGTATTTAGATTGAATCAGGCTAAGGACAAGAACTGTTACAAACTGTTTGTTACGTCCCTTCGTAAAATACAGTAGTCTCATCGACATAAAATAGTGAGCACAGAGTAAGGTCATTGATCTTACATTCCTTCCCACACCATTTTGATGTATAGGGCGGTGACCATTTCCGTTCCCTTACTTAAAAGGCCACGCAGCTATGCAAGTAAGGTGAATGCTATAGTAGGGGACCTGACGTACTGGCAGCACTGTGTTTAACTTGCATAATCTATCTTGTAAGTGCTGCTTGCTGACCGGGGAAGCATTATGTATCATTTCTTAAGTATTTGGTATGACTAGGACATGGATTCGAACCCACAAACTTCTGCATGCAAAGCAAGCACCCTAGCAATATACTTTAATTGTGGTTATGATATTACGTACGATTTTGGGGTTACCTAGAATATTTTTCATTATGGTGATACAAAGTTTGGTCGGACTTTCACTTGATCTAGAAGGACAAAATCTAACTGTTTTTAAGTTTAAATATTGGACAAGCTTAATAGTCACTATGAGGATCACCAACAACCAAATATTTCTTCCTAGCAACATTTATTCTAACACATTAGGAGGATGACAATTTTCTTACTTTTATAGGAGATCAACCTGTCTTCATCTCAATCAACCTTAGGAATTATAGGAAGTAGCCATTTTTTCTATATTTTCTACAAAGTTAAGTTCCGCTCGTTGTGTAACGGGTTCCATGACTTGTGCATTGTAAGTCAACGAAAGTGTTACATTGTGCTTATGGACACTTGGTATATTCAATCGTAACTTACTGATAAATCACTATAGCGAGGAAGATTTACTTGCCATTATGCATGCATTTTACAGTGGGTTCATTTACACAGTTACTTCATTGATAAGAGAAAGTAAATGTAACATTCTAAGAGTTTTACGGGACACACCCCTATTACCTGCGGTCTCAAGAAGCTATTATGTGGTACAAATGTACTATTTGCTATCGATGCGTCAGTTATTGATAAAAAGAGTGTTTATTCACTACATATGTTACAATTCTTCATCAAATTAACTTAAGCAAATTTGATAGCTCTCGTGACGATAGACAGACCGCAGTAAAAATGTAGCCTTAACATCTTTGCATGCAAAAAAATGTCTGTTACACTTAGACCTCAGCATATTATTTTTCTTTGCTTGGCACTCAGCACTTAAAACAACAATAATCGAAGTTAAACACAGTGCTACTAGTAAACTAAGCACCTCCTGTAGCAAACATTGTCATTTTACACCTGCGTGACACAAGAGAACAGAGATGGGCGCAGTCCCTCACCTTACGGTGTGAGAATGAACTTAAACGTACGTTTGGTTATTGAAGTGTTTGTAGCAAAATTCGTAAGCGATGGATGCGGAACATATTACCTTAACAGATATGTGGAGTAACGGTTTCAGTTATTTTACTTCTGTAAAGGTTTTGGGCTGCAACATAGCTTCTTCGTAAATAGTATCATCTATAAAATTTGAAAAGAGCAATAAATTGCAAACTAATGCAATGAAATTTGCTTTTCTAAACATTTTAGCACGTACATTTAAATTAATCAAGTTCAAAGACCCCATGATAAAAGGTATTCTCCAAGGCTGTCGCGTTCTATGCATTTTTTTTCTAGTTCTTGCAACTGTTTAGTTTGTCTTCTTCGAAATGTGATAGTGCATATCATAAATCTCGATGATCCTAAATATGAGGTGATATGGAGGAAGATGACAATAACAAGCAGCGGCAACAACAACAGCATCAGCAGCAACTACTCTTTACAGACTATGGCACTCTGGAATTTCAATTATTGTTGTGAGTTCACATGTGACTCAGCAAGCCGATGCGTAAACCAAAGACGCGCGGGCAGCTAGGGCAGGTAGTTCCAATGGGGAGGTTATTCCGGGAAGGATCATTTGCATGTACCTTCCTCTTGGTTCGTCTTGCCTCTGCAGCCTCGATTTGCTGTCGTTCAGAAGTGTCAACAGCCTGCTGAGTAGGGATTCTCCACTCTGAACGGTTGCGGTCTCGCTTTTCTAAGGAATCAGGTTTGATGTCGTCCGTTTTTCAGTAATGCTTTAGGGTATCTTTGAAACGTTTTCTTTGGCCACCACTTTTCCGTTGCCTCGTTCCAAGTTCTCCAAGAAAAGTTAATAACAACAATAGCAACTACAATAACAGCAGCAGCAATAACAACAGCAACAACTCAGAATCAAATGAAAGTAAAGATGCTTAAATCTCTATTGTAATAGTAATGCCTTGGGTCAAAAGCAAAATTCAGTGACGTATGAGAACAGCCTTCTTAAACCTGTCCTGACAATGGTGACCTAACAGCCCCACGTCCGAGGTTTAAAGTTTATTCTAAGACATTTCATGGAGTAAAAGTCCCGAAAGTAGAGGTCCATTGCCTCTGACGTCATTAGAAGCGACGTTTGTTATCCTGTTTCGATAACAATTATAATTCATCGACTGAAGAGCGTAATATTTTGATAATTACTGCTAAAAGAGATCAAAGTGTGGTAAAGTGCGACGTCATGAAACATCTATTTCTAGAATGTGCAAAAATTGATCATGGATTTTCCTCGAACTCATAATAATATAATATATTTCATACCAGTCTGATAAATATATGCATCAGAAACATGGACACTTACTGCAGAAGACTCGCGTAAACTTAGCTCATTTGAAATGAGATGCCTCAG
>JANTCA010002542.1:0-11280 GCA_024741275.1 Chironex yamaguchii | reverse complement strand
TTGCGAGATTTTGCTTACAACTTTAATACCAAATTTTGCGGACATTAACTGTTGCAAGAAATCATTTTCAAAAAAAGTTGCAAGCATTGAATTTCTTGATGAACAGTTTTAAATGAAAATATAATGGACATAAATTTTAGCTTACGTAGTTTGCTTCCCAAGGTTTCCCAAAAACACTTTAAAACGACTTTTTGACAAGAATTGAGAATGAAAAAATCAAAAACACAACAGTAAATCTGCTTTTCAGCATAAAATAAGAGATTGTCATATTATGATGAAACTTGCTTGTCTTCCATGCTTTCACCATTTTCTTCGTCGTCTTCTGAGTCGTCTTCTAATGGACCCGAGTAGGGTTTCTCCGTTATTTCAGATAAAACAGTAGTAGTTATTGACTAAAGTGATTCCGAGTTGTTGTTTTCCTTTTGTTATATTTTAACAATTAAATGACTGGTTATGAATCCTCATTTGCAGGGTTCTTAATCTTTTCTGGCTTTTAATATACATGATAAAACACGTTTTAGAAAGAATTACATGTTTCGAAAAATGTGAAAGCCTGCGATTAATTTCCTTTTTCTTGGTGCATGAAAAACAAGTAAAAAGAAAAACGAAATTCTTCCAAAATTTTCAGGAAGAAAATGTAGTCAATATTAAAGAAATCTAAAATTTTCGGAAGAAAAATTGCGAAAGTTGCGAGATTTTTCACGCAACATCTTTCTGCCTTTAAAGTAGTTCAAACAATGACTTCTACGGACTAGGGCCTGTACAAAAAAATGCTTTGTAGCTTTGATGACAAGATGTATTGCGAAGAAAACGATAAAATCTCTTGACCGAGGCACAGTTGACAGGGCCCTGCAGGAAATTTCTCGGTATCCCGGCGGGCCAGTCCGCCACTGAAAATTGGTGCCAATAGAAGACAGGGTGCCAGAAAACTGTTGATTGAGAAAGATAAGGGTGATTGTAATATAGTGAATCTGACTGTTGTACATGCAACAATATGATCTGTCCCTGAATGTGGTGGCCCGATGTTGAGGGCCCTATCTGCGATGGTTAATTTATGGGACACAAGTGGTATAGCTTGCGCAGGCGCAATCTTTGTCCCACGTGACCTCCTGCTCATCGTGTGTTACTCTGGTCATTGACTGCCCTCGTCTCTCCAGTTGCCTATCACATCTCCAGTCAAAATGTTGTCGGCAAGAGTAGCTACTTCCTTGCTGAAAAATGTGGCAAGAACTCTCCCAAAAGTAAGTAAATTCTGATGTAGTTACACTCGCTTCTTTTCTTGTTATTTATTGCTTGAAAGCGCAAACTGAGCTAGAAGTAGCGTCAACAGTCTTCAACAACACATTTTCAATATGGTAGCCTAGATGTAGGGCTTAAAGGGGAAACCTGTGCTTTGCATTTGAAGTAAGGTGTTTTCTGCCGTTGTGTTTACGCCGGTAACCAAATATTGCAAGTATTTGTTATCCCTTTGCATTGATTTAGGGAGCCGTTTATTTTTTGAATGCTTTGGATTGTGCAGGCTTCTATCTAGGCCATTCCTCAAGGTTCCTAGACGAAACGAGGATGTGGGCTTATGAATTGACCATTGGAAGAAAATTGCGTTGTGGGGAAATACAAAAAACATGCCCGGCATATATTTGTATTTGATATTTGTGAGCTTGAGTTGTTTTATATACACGTGCAAGAAATGACGTAGTAGTACTAGTTCTTGGTTCTATCCGTACTTCATGATAAAATATAAGGTGCTTAAGAAATAATACGAGACTCTGAAATAATTGGCCTTTGCATGTATTTAGCTAAAAGATACTGCTTAAAGTTATTAGTGACAACTGCCTTGAAAGTATAGAAAATGAAAATGTTGTAGTACGTAATCAAAATAGATAGAAGTAGCATGAATACAATTCAAATATTTTCTCTCATAATTCATATTTTGTAGATATGCAACTTTTGACAGATTTCTGATCATGTAGTGCTGAATTCTGAAATTTTTTGCTGTTTTATGAAAAATAGATTACCATAGATACATTCAATTACTTCTTATGTCAGCTACTGTGTCCATATCGTGTATCTGTAGATAGGATATGCAGTTAACTCTTTCTTTCTCCCTTAGGGAAGCATCGGAGGCTTGGCTGGAGCAGCCATTGCAGCCACAAAGTACACAAGGCATGTCCACACTACTACACAGCAAAACTGTAAGTGGTATGCTTGTCTAGTCATTTTTGTTTTGTACTGTCTAGGGTATCAGAAACTATCTTTAGTACAGCTTTCAAAAGAGATTAACTATCATAATCTGCTGATGATCCTCATTGATTATTATTTTGGTCTTAAATCACTGTCCGATTGTCATACCATGCTTTTGAGCAGTGTAATTTCAAATGTTTTATGAGATGCTATAGTACAGAGGGATAAGGCAGCAGTCTTGCAAGCCAGAAGTTGTAAGTTGGATTCCCCATCACAACAAAATATAATGCTGTTGGCAAGAGGTAACAGTTGCCCACTTTCGTCAAGAGCTCACTTCCTTGTTAATTCCCTAGCTTTGGCATGGCAATCAGGTATGCTTAGTAACGAGTATACTACACTAAAATGTTCTAATGTTCCTTCACCACTGTGCAACTGCTTTGAAACTTTTCATGCCGTGGTTCATTTTGTGTGTATGGCCTCTCTGGATTTAAGTCTCGTATATTAGTCAAAAGTCTAGTAAACCCATTGCTTTAGACTAATACTTTTAAAACTCAAGAGCTTTTCTCGTAGTGAAGAATATGTTTGTTTGTTTTAGCAACAGCAGAGGTGTCCAGCATCCTAGAAGAGAGAATCTTAGGCACATCAACCAAAGCTGAACTTGAAGAAACTGGACGAGTATTGTCTATTGGTGATGGTATTGCACGTGTGTATGGCCTCAAGAATTGTCAGGCAGAGGAAATGGTAGAATTTTCTAGTGGCCTAAAGGTAATAGCTTAATTAGTTTATAACTAATGTGTATGTATGTATGTATGTATGTATGTATGTATTATGTATGTGTATGTATATATGTATATATAATATATATAGTCTGTAAATTGTGGTGTAAATTGGTTAAGGTTTATTTAGCAAGTTTTGTTATGGTCTGTGTACTGAGATTAAATTGAATATCCCAGACAATCTATTAAGAAACAATTAAATCTTTTTGCTTTTTTGGTGGTCAGACAGCAGTCGACAATTAGGCAATAATAATTATTATACTGACTGGGTGGATTCAAGCTAAACCATGATTTTAGCAAAAAGTGTTTTGTAGGTCAACTATTGTGTTGAACTGTGCTTTGACTGTATTTTTGTGCTAACCATTGCTATAGAGGCAAAGGAGAATTAATACTTAGTTCACTATTTGTAGTTCAAGACAAAGCAATTTTGGAGTAGGATGAGTAAGGAAAACTTGCATTCAACCACTTGCATGCCCACTATGCTTGGAAAACGTATACATACATGAAAGATTGGAGAGGAAAAATTAGTTTGGTGTGGGCAACCAGCTGTGTAATGATTTTGAATGTTAAAACTTTAAATGAGCATCTGTTTCTTCAGTGGAAGAATATTTAAATTGTAATGAACAGTGTTGTTTGAGCTTATGAAGAGTTATATCAAAGAAGAAAAGTAAATAATTTTATAAATATGTTATATATGTATTTAAAATATTATACTTTATTACGTGTTATATTACTTAGTGGTCATGTTTTGATGGCTTCAGTGGTGAGTTTTCCTTATTCCTTTCTTAATGTTGAATTTTTCGTTTGCTGACAGGGTATGGCACTGAACTTGGAGCCCGATAATGTTGGTGTTGTAGTATTTGGTAATGATAAACTCATCAAGGAAGGAGACATAGTCAAAAGAACAGGTGCTATTGTAGATGTACCTGTAGGAGAGGAACTCCTTGGTCGTGTAGTTGATGCCTTAGGAAATCCAATTGATGGGAAAGGGCCCATTGATACTCCTACACGCGCACGAGTTGGTGTCAAAGCACCTGGTATTATCCCTAGAACATCTGTGAAGGAGCCTATGTTGACAGGAATCAAAGCTGTGGACAGTCTGGTGCCAATTGGACGTGGTCAGCGAGAGTTGATCATTGGAGACAGACAAACTGGGTATGCATGATGAATTTGATCAACCTTACCAATTTCTATGACTAGCAGTAATACTTACTAAGTCCTCCACTCATGGTGAAAGAGTGGCGTTAATAAATTTATTACTTTTTATTTTGATATCTACTTAACCAATATACTGCTGATTATTCAAAGTTTGAAAACCAACATTGTTTCTATCCAAGTGTCCTTGCATATTTTTTAACCAAACAAATGCATTGTTAGTTTTACCAATGATGGATATGGATGCCAAATTTGCACGCTGTGGTCTACATATGCTACAAAGCACAACATTACATTGATGCCATTCTAGTCAATCAATGCAGTTTTCCAAAGTATATGCCCAATGAAAATCCATCTGCTCAACACAATTGTTTTTGAACACATGAAAAGCGCTGAAGAAAATGTTATCTAAACCTCATGGATGCAGCAACAACAACACAGGCACATGCAAATGGCCCCACTATGTGTGGCAATAAGTTTATGGGCCATGAAAAACATACCAAATATATCAATTAATGTAACTAGTGTCACTTTGAGAGGGAAAGACATGCGTTGTTTACCATCTTCAAGGTCTTGTGTTACAAAAAGACGGCAAAGAAGGCAAGTAAAGGAGGGATGAAATGGGGTCTTCAGTGTTCATATGCAAGGACAGTTGATTGCTGATGGTAGCAAATCCTCATTGGTGCATTGTCTTGTACTTGTAGCATAAATTCTTAGTTCATTTGTAGACAGAAATTGGTTTTAAATTGTTTATGGGTGGTCATGTGCAAGTGATATGCAATTGCCATAGATGTGGAATGGCTGCAAATAGTATGAAAATGTTGTACTATATAAGAATTATAACGAACACTATGTATAGGATGGAATCGTACACATCAGAAGTGAGGGGTACAGGTGGCAGTAAAAAAGTATTGTGTGGATGGAAGTTTCACATTTTATTGCAATTTCCATGTCATACTGTCATTCACATATGTTTGTGTTAGTACTATTAAAACTTAAAACTGAATACCATGAGTTAATTTTTTTTCTTTCTTTGCTAGGAAAACAGCTATTGCAATTGATACCATTATCAATCAGAAAAGGTTTAATGATGGTGTCAATGAAAGTATGTTATTGGCTTTGTTATCACAATTTGTTTTGTTATCCTCGTAAACTTTGGTGCAGATGTGGTATAGCAAATTCAGAATCTTTGAAGACAGTTTGTATGCTTAACTGCAAACAACTTGCATATCTGTTTTGTACATTTAAGTAGAGAAGTCCCTTGTTTATGTAAATATGTTATCATATGGGAGTACAAATATATGTTTAAATGGGTGTATTTTATTTAATTTATATATATACTATATATACATACGTACACACAAGGAACTGTGGTACAGTTTTATACTTTTATTAGCTTATGAACCTTTTGACATCTTATAGTGTTTCTCTCTCATACTATATATGTATTGTTACAAGCCTTTTTCATGATACTCTCACTTTTATACAGTTCTCTATATACACACCCACATACATATACAGTTTTCACAAGCACAATCAGTACTATTTATTACACTGTAAATATTTCTTTATTTAGTAACAAAGATCTATATGTGTATTGATTTATTGATAAGATGTTGAATGGGTTTGTTTCGTTTGATCCATCCTTTCTTGATGATACTGTAACAATTACAAGTAAATAGCCACAAGAAGAAATGTCCATGGGAAAGTTTGGACAGTAGATAAATCATGTTGGGATTGGATGGTCAAGGTGTGACCATAAGAAGCTCACCACATAGTATATCATTTGTTATGTCACATATATGATGTATTTATGTATACTGGTCATTTGACGTCGGGTTGTATCATATTTTTTGTTTTGTTCTGTTCTGTTTTTAGAACTTAAATTATACTGCATCTATGTGGCTATTGGACAGAAAAGAAGTACGGTTGCACAACTTGTTAAACGCTTATCAGATGCAGGTAAGCTGATCCAAGTGGTTGATATTATTCATCCATTGATGCCATACATTTCAAATGTGTTGTGTAACAGAAAAAATAATTTCAGAACCACTAAGAAAAACAGCATGGTGGTAACTTTTTATTGGATATTCCTTCTGGCATCATTTTTATGTATAAAGAAGTAATTTACTCTTCACTTTTTCAAGTTACTCAGGTTGATAATATTTTTCATTAGTACATTGTGAAACAATCTACAAGTGCATGTAATGCATAAAGGTATGTAGGTAGTAGATGTGGAGAGTCCCAAAAGTGGAGTTATAGTTTAGCATATATTGAATTGAAAACGATTTTTTCCAGGATAGGAAACTGAATTATTGTAGTTATGTGACTTTTCTTGTGGAAGATTTGCTTTGACTTTGGACAGTTAATACCAGTGAAATAGTGGTGGTATGATCATGGTAAAGAGAAGGAAGAGATGCCCCCTTAAAGAATAAATAAACTGCTATAAATAGCTTCTGTTTGCCTTTTAATGTAGCCATAAATTTAGGCAGCTGTAGCACAATGTGCAGTTTTAATCTGAAGGTCGGGATTGAAACCCAATTATCAGTGGTGACAGGAAGGGTATCTGACCTGAAATGTTTCGTGTGAATCAAAGACCACATTGATGTAAAACTGATGTAAAAACAATAAAAAGCCCCTAAAACCCCATAATCATTTGATGCTTCATATCATTGTGCATTTAGCCAATTTAAGTTTTTTATCTATTTCCATTTCACAGATGCCATGAAGTACACTATTGTTGTTAGTGCCACTGCCTCAGATGCAGCACCCCTGCAATATTTATCTCCTTACTCTGGATGTGCCATGGGTGAATATTTCAGGGACAATGGCAAACATGCACTTATCATCTATGACGATTTATCCAAACAGGTATTGGATACTGATAAGCATACCTCAGTTTACTATTATTAATTGTGTTTATATTTTTTTTGTTCTTCAATTTTTGATAAAAGCATATAACTTTCAGTGGCAAGCTCACTAGGCCAGATGTGTCTCCACTGCAGCTAGTTATTTGCCTCAACATTACTGTGTGTCCTGGTAGCTGTACCATATGCTAATTTTGGGTGGTTTAGGTGCAGAAGCTTGGTCAAAATGAAAGTCTTCGTAGGATGTGGAGCACACAGCTTATCGTAAAGTTAAGACTCGTAAAGTCCAACCAGCATATGTAGGCCTGATAAAGAAGTATGGCTATCAGAGTTTAAATACTTGTTTTGCTTGCACAGGAAGCTCCTGCAGTGTGACATCTGGAAACATTCCAGCCTGCTGAGGTCAGAATTAAGAAAGCTTGAGATTTCCCAATTGTATGTCAGAACCAGGGCTACAAGAGCATAAAAGGTCTTCATTGTGATGGTGATTGAAATTTCAGGTCCTCTCGAGACATTTTGACTCATTTTAGCCAGTCCTTATTCAATCTGTCTTTATTGAGTGGGATGATGCACACAAGTCATATTATTCCAATTCTTAGGCATTCCATGCTTTTATTGTGCATCAATTTATCGAGAGACACTTGCCACTCTTGTAATTTAGGCACGAGGTATAGCCTGTGTGATTACTGTTGGTTGTAAATTTAGTTGAAATAAAAAATTTCTCATTTTTTCTATGTTAGGCTGTAGCTTACAGACAGATGTCTTTACTTCTGAGGAGACCGCCAGGACGCGAAGCTTATCCTGGTGATGTGTTTTATCTACACTCTCGTTTATTGGAAAGAGCAGCTAAGATGAATGATAATTTCAAGGGGGGATCATTGACTGCACTTCCTGTCATTGAAACACAGGTAAGTCTGACACAGTTTATTGTCCTACTGCATCACTTTGATTCCACAAAAAAGCTGTATGCTTTTCAACATTAACGGACCTCGCATGATGGCAGTGGATAGACCATAGAAAGATTTGTGAAACTGTCAAAAATTAGTAAGGTTGTAAATTTATGATAAAAAATAACCAAGATTTAAACCACTTTGGCGGAAAGGGAACCCAATTTTAAACTTAAAATGTGAACCAATGTTTGCTTATTTTGATCACTGGTTTTGTGATAGACATTTTTTAAAGAAGTCTTAGTCGGGTTTTTGCTAGCAAAGTTGTTGCTTTGTAATATATTGTGGTATCTAAGCTTTTAACTGGAATTACAAGTTGCACCAGTGAAAGCACTAGCAACCTTTGTAAAATTGAATGTTTGTTGTCAAAGCTGTAAGAATAGTATGAAATACTGCCCCAGCAGTTTCATAATACATGGGTAAGACAATTCACAATTCTGTTGTATGTAGTCTGTGATATCTGATATTTGTTGTTGTTGTGTTGTTTCCTCATGCTCATCTTTTCTCCCTAACATCTCCCCTAGGCTGGTGATGTGTCTGCATACATCCCTACAAATGTAATCTCGATTACAGATGGACAAATTTTCTTGGAGACTGAATTATTCTTCAAAGGCATTCGTCCAGCCATCAATGTAGGATTGTCAGTTAGTCGTGTAGGCTCTGCTGCTCAGACCAAGGCTATGAAGCAGGTAAGGGTTTCTTTGGACCAAAATTCGAAAACTGAAGTAAAATGATAACACATTGCCAGTTATAATGAAACAGTAAAAGTATTCAGATCACAATTTGTTTGCATATAAAACTTTTATAGGTACCAACATTATTATCATAAGTGCATGGTTTGCCTAAATCAGCCAATTTCTGTCACTATCTCTTTTTGGACAAATCCCTATACTTGAAGTAGATAACACTTTGGAAAAAGTGAATAATCCCAATTATTGTAATGAAAGAAAAAAAAGTCATAAGAAGTTGTTGCCATTCATTCATATAGATCAAGTTATAAATTTTCTACCTTGCATAAGCACTTTAAACCTTGCTGGAACTTCCTGTCCCACTAGATATACCATTTGCCATTTTATATCTGTGTTTTACATTGTGCTATATATTGCTAAGTGTGGTGCTTTTTGACTTCTAAGCTGGTAATTTTTCAAAGCATAAGTGACTAGCCCTGACAGAAAGGGAACCTCTGGACTTCATTCTGCCTTTGTCATTTTTACAAGTTAATTTTATTTAACAGACGTGGCATACACACGCTTTAATTTTGGTGAATACATAAAGAATTTTTATTTACTTGACATTGCTACACTTTTCTTTGAAGGTGGCTGGTTCCATGAAATTAGAGTTGGCTCAATATCGTGAAGTAGCTGCTTTTGCACAATTTGGTTCTGATTTAGATGCAGCCACCCAGTCCCTGTTGAACCGAGGTGTTCGTTTAACTGAACTTTTGAAACAAGGACAATATGGTATGTAAATGTACTATATTGTTTTTAACTGTACATTGCATCCTTGTTTATCTGCACCTTGTTTATCGAAATGCCATGAGTGAAAAATAGTTTGTTAAGATTTTTTAAGAATATAAACTTATTGATGCTGACAAAGTGGTTTTGCAATGTGGTTTAATTCAAAATAATTAAAGTTTTCCACAATTGGCAACATGCTTGACAAAACTGCAATCTGGGAATCAAGAAACTTGCTGGACCTTCTGCAAACATTAATTAGTTTGGAATACCAGGGTTGTGTGTTTGGTTGCAGCCTCCTTTGCAATTTAAAAGTATGCACTGACAATTACGTAACAGAGAATTACCTTTTCTGATAGTTTGTTCTTTCAGTACAATGTGTGGCAAGATTTTACTTTTTAAGGACCATCATTGTTAATCTAAACGTTCAGCTTATCTGAACAAACAGTTTGATATGCATTTGTTGTTCAGGTTGTTCAGATAACAAAGATGTACTATACCTTGCTTTGATAATCAATGTGGGAATAGAATGACCAACATGGAGGTTGTGGATTTTGTAGGGAGTTGGGTGGAGAACTCATTGCAGCTAACTGCGTAGCCTTGAATTTTTGTAACATGATATTCTAAGACATTTCCTCAAGTTATCACAGTAATGTCACACACTGATAATTATACATTGGCCTAAAGTGCAAACGTAAGTCATGTTGGATCAAACATTTGGTAATTTGTTCTTTAGTTTTCGTAGATCTCTTCACTATGACCATCGTTGTCATTGATGTCATCATCTTCATCACCACAACAATAAACTTTTATAGTCTTTATGGATTGCATGGTTGTATAAATGTAAAAGGTTTTAGTTTTAAGCTTTACTTAAAGGGTAGGAAAACAAAAGCCTAGGTGAGTCAATTACAGGAAGTTAACAGTAAAGATTGAAGCAAATATTCCCTTTTAGTTGAAACAGTTAGGACATTTTATTGCTTATAAAATAATTGCATTATTTTACATGATACCTTTTTCTTGTTTGTAGTACCAATGGATGTTGGTGAGCAGGTAGCTGTAATCTATGCAGGTGTCCGTGGCCACCTGGACAAACTCGACCCATCTAAAATCACAAAATTTGAAAGTGCTTTTGTTAAACACATTCGTGCCTCCCATCAAGATCTTACCAACACAATTCGAGAAGAAGGCAAAATATCAGACGAAACAGAAGCCAAGCTGAAAGAGGTTGTCCAATCTTTCTTGCAAACCTTTGAGTAAGTTTTGCTGCTCCTTAGTTACGAATATTTGTGATATATTTGTCAGAATTTTTTGTGGCGCAACATTGTTCTTGTTTGTAAACACGAGGGAAGTGTTTCTGTCAGTCTATATATTATATGGTGGACATCTATTGTTTTATCAAGTGGAGCGCGACTTGAATTTTGAAGAAGACAGAAGCAAAACGTTGAAGAGCTATGAATATGTTACTTGTGTGTGTTGATGATTGGAAAAGATCATAAATAGAAGAGAGTTAGTGTTGCCTTCTCTGCTACCTTGTCTTTTGTTATTAGTAATTTATGGAAGCCTAACCGAGGGCCTAATCATTTGAGCCCAGTTGGCAGGACTAGCCTGGTCAGCCTGCGAAAGTCAACTTGCTATCATATGAAATTTTCCCAGCCTGGATACATGCGCTTAAAACTTTAATGCAGCACTTATTTCCATTTTTTCTGTTTGTAGAATGCAAAAAATTTTCAGCCTGTTTAAGCTGGTGCTGTTGCATAGAAAAATTAAGCACTTGCACTGGGATCCCACTTGGCAAAAGTGAGATCTTGGTTAGCTTAGCCAGCGTGATACCTATTTGTGATTGATATGAATTTGTCAAAAAAATCGATGCATGGGATCTACACTCAGCAAGGTCAAAACA
>JANTCA010002541.1:0-11280 GCA_024741275.1 Chironex yamaguchii | reverse complement strand
TTCGTATAAATAGGTTGCCATATACATATACTTTCCTTTCTGACGTTTCATACTCTGAAGAGTGTCAGACGAAAAAGTATGTTTGTAGCGTAATTTTCAAGGCGATTTTCAAGTTTTGTACCACAAAAAGATTGTTGCAGAACGAAGACAACACAAAACAGTGAAAGAGCACTCTCAAGACCAATGCAGCCCTGTATCTCTCACCTTGCTTGTCACGAGACAACCTAGGCGAAAGTGACATGAAAGAAATGTAACTTGGATACTCCAAGTACGATTAAGGACGTAGTTTAATGCATAGTACAAAAATTGTCGCTCCATAAGCAAGTTGTGATTTCTCACACGAATTGTCCCTTGCCTGAAGTCCACTAACTTGACAACGAAAACGAGTGAGCACAAAAGTTTTCAAAAATTGTCCTAAATTCAAACTTTTATCAAATTAATATTGGCAAATGATTTTATAAAACGACTTCGGGCAAGTTAACTGAATCATACTGGGTACAAAACTTTAAAATCCATTTGCAATGGTACGATAATGTATTGTATAAAAATTTCCAGAAAACATTGGCTGTAATACCAATTGGCACGTGAAATAATTTACCCATTTTGAATAATACCCTAAATCTTCCGTTGTCAACTTATAGATCACGTCTGGGACGGAGTAAACAATAAGAAACGGTAATAAAAACTAGTATTGGTTTACAACGTTGAGGGCAATAATTAAATGATACATCCATAGGAATGGCTCGTTTCCTTAGGATTGCAATTTAAAGGCTTGTCAGTTGCGCTTTGTAGTCAAACAAAAATCAGAATTGTTATACAGAAGATTGACTAAACAAATCTTAACTCTACGACTTGATCATTCTAGTTGACAAATGGTCACGGCAATAACTCGCCCTCCAGCGGCCAACATAAGTTTGGAGCGTCGGTTTGTTATGGTTAAAACATGACTCTCAAATTAACATCAGAACCACAAAATAGAAATAAATAGCTCTGCTTCTTTTTCTGTGATAACAATGTCTGGTATGAACTTCGTAATGGGATTCTATTAGACTACATTTTGCCGGCGGGCTTGCTTCAGCAAATATAATAGACACAGAAATTAAATTTGTTAATGTAAAGTTACTCAAACGTAAAATTTCGAACTTTACCGCCATTTTAGATTAGGAAACGATCCACATGCGAATTTTTGACCTACAAGGTTATTGTCTCACACAGGAATAAGAGAAAGGAGTACCAGGGTGAACCAAGCACAAAATTTGACTTGTGCAAAATAGCTTCCAAGAGGAGGCGTGTTGTAGAGAGTCAAAATCAGGCCCGCACCAAAGACTGTTCTATAGTAACCCAAGTAGGGCAATGAATAATGGTATACAGAAGCTTAACTTTCCTATCATCTGCTAAATTTGAAGGGTTTATTAAATATATGTCTTACTCCTGTATCTATTTAAGAATAACTAAAATGTTAACATAAGATGTTAAAATAAATAAGATACTAAGATTAATACCTATTTAAGACACGCAATTAAGGTAAATAAGAGAGCTTTCTTGCAGAAACCATGTTCATTATGGTCTCACCATTAGCCAAGCCAAAGTAAATGTAGCACAGGATTTTGGGCAAATTTTTAAAGTATAAAATGTAGGTAAGTCAAACTTGATTTAACTTCTGTATTGCATCTATCCTGGAAATCAAAACAGTAATTTCTCACAAACAAACATGCCAGCAGTTTTTAGTTGCCTTATTGTAAGTAGTAGAAATGTCAGAATATATTTAAGTTGATGGAATTACCATCGTTAGACTTGAATTTTGTGTTGCCATACATCACATTTCCCTTCGCTATGACTTGCAAGCATTCTAGTATTATACAATTGGCTTGCAACAGTCAAGACATTTCTTGATTGGTGTACAAACGTCAGCAACACGTTATTTCAAGCAGGCTTTTTTCAACTTTTCATAAAGGATGATCATTGGTTCACATGAATTGTAGGATTCCATCGTTCATTTGCTATTGTGTAACTGCTTTTATTTGCTGTATATAAATGCTAAAGTCTTACAATTTATATAATTAGCCATTTGCGTTAACACATTAATGACACACTTAACAATAATTTTATTTACTGATAACTATACCCACAGGATTTAGCATCCGATGACAGGCCTGGGCGCATTTAGCACAAGTTACATTCCATACAGGTTAAGTATGTACACAAGAAACCACTAAAATCTGATTGGGTAATGGATTTTGTTGTTGGGTGAGGACTTTACTTGCCTTGCATAAGGAGAACATCCTTGCTAATTGCCTCAACCACTGAATAAAGCCCAAAGACTCACCTCTACCACGGTTCTATGGACTACCAAAAGTACACAAACTGGATGAATCAATTTGCACCATCGTAGCTTACTCTGGAAGCCCACTCCATTCACTTTCACATTACATAGCTCATCTCCTGAGTCCATACACAAAGATGAAGTCACATCGTCGTAATAAAACAGTTGACTTTGAATACTTTGTCAAACAACATGTCCAAACAGATGAAATCATGGTCTTCTTTGATATCATGTCCCTCTACACAAGCATACCAATCAAAGATGCTGTAAACATTGTTGAAGATTTACTTAGTCACGGTGATTCTTTCCCATCAAGAACTCAACTGAAGCCCTCAGATATCCTGGACCTATTGAAAGTATACACATTTCCTGTTCAACAGTGTATATGTATACACTCAAACAAATGGTGTACCAATGGGTGCTCCAACATCCTCTCTGATTGCTTTAATATTCATACAGGCCTTTGAAACCACAGCACTGTCAACCACTGATTAAGGACCATCTGTGTGGGAAAGATATGTGGATGATGCCTTTGCAATCACCAAGAAGGATCATCTACATGGGTTCTTTGAACACACCAACAACCTACATCGTAATATCAAATTCACTATGGAGACAGAGCAGGAAAACCAAATACCCTTTCTTCATGTCCTAGTCAAAAGGCAACCAGATTTCAGCATTTCTGTCAACATCTACAGAGAGTCAACTCATACTGATCAGTATCTCAACAATGAATCACATTATCCAGTTTCAGCACTAAACAATGTCATTACAAACCTGTTTGGAAGAGCAAGAAGTATCATATCCAATTTAGATGACCTTAGAAAAGAAGGAAGACATACAGAAGGTTCTCCTGTCAAATGGATACCAAGCAAAAGATGTCCAGGTAGCTTTACATAAAACATCAAGATCCAACCATGCTGCTGAACCAGAACTTCTGAAGCAGACATGTCTTCCCTATGTGAAGAACACAAGTGAAAAGCTAGGAAAGATTGTCAGATAACACAACATCCAGTGCTGCTTCTTCATAACGTAAACTCTAAGGAAGATGTTGTCAAAACCAAATGAACCAGTCCCTCTAGAAGAAAGCAATAACATGGTATACAAACTAGATTGTACGGACTGTCATGCCACTTACATTTGTGAGTCAAAGCGTTCCTTGAGGCAAAGAGAAAAAGAGCACAAGAGAGCTGTTCAGAATGGTAACACCAAACAGTATGAAATAGTTGACCACTGTTGGATGCATAAACATACTTTTGACTGGGAAAACAAGAAAATTATAGACAAGGAGACCAACATAACAACAAGAAAAATCAAAGAAACCATCCACTCCCTACAACACAGAAATCACAACAACATATCTTACAGCCTTCCAGAAATATGGCTTCCAGCACTAGCAAAGAAACACAACACTAATATGGTGCCAATTCTCAGGACATCTCAATCCATGTCAATATGAACATCCACACTGAGGATAAATAAAATAGCTGTACCAGATCATTTTTAGTAGCCTGATGATAGGAGAAGTGTCTCTCGAAACGTAGCTCACAAACAGCATATGACTCATGTCATGACAAAGCTCCCATCTATATGAATTTAATTGTTTTTGTATTAGAAAATACTTGCCACTGATTGGTTAACTAGTCGAATACTGATTTTATGGCATATTTCACATTTTTGGATATTCCTTTTCAGTTGCTGTTATAAATTTGCTAAGACTTGAATAAATCATGATAAACAACGGAAAATGGATGGTGGAAAAAGTCTTTGATATATGGGATGAAGTTGGTACCAATGAGAACTAACTCTCAGTCTCTGATAGAAGATGTGGGGTCTGTGAGCCATTATCGGAGTAAGCCTGTTGCACAAGAGGCCCAGTCTAGACATCAGTCTTGAGGCTCAGTCTTGTTAGAAGGGACAAGAGGAAGTAGAAACTCTCAATTGGTAGACCTCCTCTGTACTGGTACAGGTCAGCTGATAACATCTTGAAAAAGAAAGGGCTTGGTGTGAAAGATGCAATGGACAGAAAGAGGCAGGAAAAGCCATTGAGGAACTTGGAGGCCATGTAACTTTGCAGTACTCCTTTCACAGAAGAGGACCTGGATTGATGTTAATAACAATGATGATGATGAATTACAATCCTCACAAAACGTGCATTTGTTGTGATCTACTTTGTCAAAGAACCAGTAAGAACATGGAAAGTTTTAATAACATGGAACCATAACAAATGGTGAAATTTCCAAGGGGTCTGTACTGCTATTCTGACAGTATAAGTGACTAACCTAGTAATGCTAAATACATTCCCTGAATTCTCCAGCTGGACCAAAAATAAAAAAGCAGGTTGTGGGTAAAAGGGTCCAATTTTTAGGATATATAAGAAGAGATTATTTCACTGCAATTAAGACACTTGGAGAAAAATGTTCAAATCACTCTCCTTATCTGACAGTTATAGCCACGACTGTTGCAACTCTCTGCTTTCATACTGATTACATGAGCAATCTGCAAGTATTTAGGCCCTACAACCATATTAGATCATACCATTGTTACAGTTTCTTATCATTACAATGTATCCTATAAAATTGCTATAAAATACAAGAAGACTGAACATGAAATACTTTTCAAAATGTAAAGTCTTATACCAAACTTGAAAATTCTTGACTTTATGGACTCAGTGAAAGCAATGTAGACAGGAGCTTTATCACAACATGAGTCGCATGTTTTATGAGCTCATAAAAAGCATTAAACTCATGTCATGCTAAAGGTCCTGTCTACATGTCTTAAACCAATATTCCCTTTTTAATCTACCACTATTTCAATAGATTGGCTATGACTCCTAACATAAACAAAACAGGCATCATACAAAAGGAGTTAATGTATTTTCTTGTAGTGTTAGGCAAGACTCAGCAACCAAAAAATGTCCCATGGGCATTTGGAGAAAGGTGTTTTGGTACTGGATGTTCTTTTATCACGAGTAACATCAGATTCTAAGCATATAAGATTTTAAATGATTAAATAAGTTTGTGTGGGATCGTTTTCCCGTGGAGTTTACATCACTGCAAATACTGTTAAATCAGATGACATTAACCGGCTGACTAAATGAAATGTTGAAGATGTCACTGTTGTATGCCTCCATTGCCCTTGAGATTTCAAACTAACTTCTTGCACTTTAATACACACATATTACAAAGGAATAGAAAGATCAATGATCCACATTCATCAATGAAAAACTTTTAAGCAACTTGGGAATGTATATTCCATTTCCTTTGTAACTTGTGACTTACAAATCCAACAATTTTTGTTGCTGTTTAGGCATATACATGTAAACAGCAAAAGTACTTCATTTGCATTTGCTTGTGATACAGTATACTTGAAAAAATGCTAACTCTTTCATAAATAAGAAACACATCATGCTATAGTGAGCATTTTAAGATGCTGTAGTCATAAAAATTTCACACCAATGTTTGGGTTAAACATGCACACTGATGTTTGTTCACTAGTAGAAGTAGGTATTAAGGTTGTTCAAACAAATTTCTGTCTCTTGTCATAGCTTGTAGCCTCAACAACTAAATTTACATGTCAGCAGTGTGCACATTCAGCAACTAGTATCACAATTCCTTGATAAATTTGATAAATTGTTCTTTAAGACTGCTTGCCACAAAAAGGTCTTACACGTGAGAGGGTTTTTCAAGAAATTATAGCTGCTCAGGCAGTTACTTAAAAAACAGTTCTTTCAATGCTCTACTATAATCAGCAACAGTAACAAAACTCGTAAGTATTATACCATCTAGCATTTCATTCTTCGTGACCAGTAAGACTTTAGAGGAACAATTTAAAATAGTAATTTCTGTATCATCATCCACCATTCCATAAAAATAAGTGAAATGGTGCCATTTAAGTTGGCTGATGACAAACCAGGCTTTGAATTGATGCAATCTCAAACGAAAAACTCCATGCAGTATAATAAAAATTTTTTGTTATACTAAGCTCATCTGAGTTTTTTAGCACTCTGGTTTTCCATAGTCCCTAGAAATCAAAACCTGCAATTTTAAGGAAGAGATTAGAGCCTATATATCACATATTTAAGATTTAAGGCTTGTTTGATAAAAAGCTGGAGAGTGACTTTACATCTTATGTGAACTTAAGATTGAATGCCAGAAACAAATACTCCTATTTAACATTTTCAAACCTTCTACGCTTAACCTGGGGGCTACTACGGAGTCAAGGAAATAGTAAATGGGTATGGTCAAGCTACCTCTTTCTTATAACTTTTTTAATGCTAAATTATCTTTTTGACTCAGCCACAGTTGTAGGTGTCCTTTTAGCGATGTAATTGCATTTACACTGCAAGATATGAGGTAGACCCATGACAATATGGTAAAGAGAAACTCGGACTTAAAATACATTAATGTAATTATGCATGTGTAACATAAGCTTTTTCCTCGGTTAATGTTGTCAAAAGCACAAGCTACATATTTTAGTTTCAAGCATTTAACTTCAACGAACCCAATCACACTTCACCAAGAAAGAGAATACTTTACTTTCCTTTTCTTAAGAGTAAACGATAACTTCTGTACGTCTGCTAACATCTTCCGCTTTAGTACACGTGGATTATAGGAAAACTGTATTCTCCGATTTCATTTGTGTAAACATTAACTCCAGGTAACGGCATAGAGCGATACTGCCAAAACTTCTTGAGTAGTTATAAAACTTCTGCGAGGTAATCGTAAATCAATGTTGCAACTAAGTAATATATAATTTTCCTGGCCTTAACTGGAACGCCAAATGCTCCCTCTATTTAACGTCGAAGCAAGGCGGTCTAGACATGTAATTACAGCGACAAATGAGTTATTTCAACCTAACTAATGCATCTCTGCCAATTACGGCAAAAATATTTATTATACTTCATTCTCAGCAGAGGGCTTTATTTGTTGTCAAATTTTCTCCGCAGAGTTGACAAACTTAAATTCTCAAAATTACGCAAATGACAAAACAGAGATATATACACTGACCTTCCTGCTTTGATGCCGAGCTTTTAAAGAGTGAAGAAAATTTTGCACCCATTATATTCAAGGATTTTATCCTTTCCAGGCAACAGACAGTAAATGTACGGAACCCGAAGAAACTTCCTTCGCTTAAATTGATCTCTTTTGTTGATCAAAATACTATATTTGCTAATCAATGGTCAGTGAGGCATGGAAAGCCTAGTCGGGTAGGACAATAAGCAGCTAAGATAAGCTATTATTAGGAGAAAATTTGAATAACAACTTTACCAGACCTGTGGTTGGGACTGGGTTGCATCATCGGACACAGTCTACTGTTGCAGATTGAAGAAATACATTATGTACTTTGTTCTGTGATAAGCAACCAGCCTTGTCTGATTTCTTTGAGCCAATGGGTGGTTTCAAATGTTAACAAAACGTGTTTTCCAACAGAGAAGACAAAAGGCAAAGTGTGAGTGCAATGGGAACTAACCTTCTCTTAGGGCAAGCTGGTTTCGAAAATATTGCGCTGAAAACTTGATAATATCTCCAGGCTGCTCCCTTAGTACTTCTCTAGATAAACCCTCCAGTAAATTCTGAAATCCAGGTGGAATGGACAGCTTCGTTGGTGCATACTTCACGGCCATGTTCAATACAAGCTTTTCCACTGCGTACCTGTTTAACTTTCTTGTTGCTCTCTTAAGTTGTGTTTACTAATCTGATTGGCCGTCTACTTGTTACTCCTTGTTAAAAAGATGCGAAATTGATAGCTTAGGCATCCTCTGTTGACAAGACATCATAATGTTTTGATTCCTGCATTGCTACACATCTTTGAGAGTATGATCGTTGCCCTGTTGTAATCGCTTGTCTTCGAATACATATACTTCGGTAGCCATAGAAACATTTGTAAACATTTCGTTTTCAAAAAGAGGCCAAGGCACAAAAGTCTGAATGTAATTTCCATGTAATTTATTTCCATGTAACATTTTCAAGTAATTTCCATGGTCAATCAAAATCTTGTTTTTTTCAAAAGAAAATTTTTCAAATTGGGGACACAAATACAATTAGAATACAATTCTGTAGAACCAGATTTATGAAAAAATATCGAGTTCTAGAAATCTAAGACACAGCAAGAACGAATGAGCTGGAAAGACGACACTCTCGAAAATTTGAGAGCAATATCTACAGGTGGTATGAGATGGGTGTCATAACAATCAAACAGAAAACAAAATTTGGGAGGACTTGTTGAAGATATTGTGGCAAATCATTAACTGCCAACTTTCACGGTTTAGCGTCATTCGGTTTTGCCGTCAAACACACGCCCACATGATTTTAAGTTAGTTTTACACGTTTTTTAAAATTTCGCCTTTGAAAATAGTTCTGTACTGTGTCATCTCTTGTATGAATATCACTCAATGCAAGAACATTGAAATCTGAGATAATGGCAGCAAATATTCTTCTACAACACAATTTCCTAATTGTGCTAATCATCTTGGTCCCTTGTTCAAGTCAATATTTCCTGATAGTCGGGTTCCTTGAAAATATGTCTCAGCAAGGACAAACAACAGGTATTTCAATTACTGTCTGGGCCCTATACTGTCGCACGAATTTTGTGGAAAAGCGCCAGACACATTCCCAGACACAGATGGATGAAATCTAACGGGATTACTAAAACTGAACCGTGTCTTGATATCAAAGTGTCAAGGAAAATTGCGAGTCATCTCTATGACAAATGTACTACAGTAGATGAAGATTGAAATCAAGCTTATATCATTTTTGCTGCCATTGGATCCAACTTTAGAGCAGATAATTTATCCCTTGGTTCAATGTTTGAGTTTCAGTGTAGATAACACAAATACCACGATCTGTAACAAAAATTCCATTGCCTCTCGGTGCAAAAAACACTAGTTGTCTTGGCAGGGCCGTCGGGAAGGCAGCATTGCAGAGGGGGGTTTAATGTTTAAATTTGGCGACAGGGGGCGTGGCCATTGGGCAGGGTCATCAGAACTTACCATGTCTTGGAAGTGTGTTTATTTAATGGTTCTCTTAACTCGATTTTAAAGCCATGCTTTGCTTAGTTTTCATCAAAAAGATTTTTTGCTGAGATACAAGCTTGTAAAATTAAAGCAAATTGTAATCAGTCTGTGAATTTCCACACAATTTATTTCTGTAAATATCAAGCTCTTCCTTTCAAAACTACGATTTTTCAGTTTGCAGAATTCCATATAATAGCCTTCCTTTAATAAAGTCTGGTGCTATAAGGTCGCCTGCGGTTGCTTTCTTTCATTCTGTCATCCTCCATTGTCTCGGCATCGCAGGCAATTATTTTCTGATGGAAACGTTTTCTTACGGTGCTGCAGGCAGGCGTGTAAGGTACCGCTAAACAACCGGGAGATTACCCTAAGGGCCGAGAAAAGTTGAACAAGTTCAACTTTTTACTTGCTGTTACAGCAGTTTAAAGGTACATCAAACACGTGCCTGGGGAACCGCAACAAAGCGTTTCCATTATAAAATAATTGCCTGCGATGCCGGGACGATAGAAGATGGCAGAAAAAAACAGCATGCAACCTTACCTAACCTACGGCAGTATGGAATCCAGGCTTTACGGCCTTTCTCGTTTATAAATGTTACCTGTTACTAGAGTATTTGAGGATATATCTATGTTCTGCGAACCGTTCATAGAAAGCGCCGACTAATTACCAGCAGAAATTTTCAAAAGTTACCAATTTGCCGAAAAAATGCAGGTTTAAGGTTTCACTTGCCGACAGATGCTTTTTTCTGGTGGGGTGTCACACCCCTACGCCCCCCGCCACGACGGCCCTGCGACCTGGTTTACTCGGTTGCAAGCAAAGAAGCTGATTCTTTTGGTAGTCTTTCCAATATTAACATTGAAAATATCACGATTCATCTGTTTTATTAGTTTGACAAAAGTTCTAAACAAAAAGTTGACTTTCTTAATGACTTGAGTTCTGTGATCATGAAGACTAGAAAATCTCAAAATGAATTTCTATACGATGGCTGTCTTTACAAAAATGCATTGAGTCTTAGAGAAGCTTTCACGTCTGAAGTCGTACTTCAGTTTGAGCACTTTACTGATGCACTCTTTCAGAGACTGCATAACTTATTTTTTAAATCCACTTCTTAGGTCAGTCCTGTAGTTCCATAGTGCAACTATCAATGTATTCCAATTTTCAATAAACTGCTTCAAAGAGCTGAGCCAACCATCCATATTTACAGGGTACAACGAAGATTTATGGAAAAAGTGGGCATCCCACTTCCCAGGCAGTGTTACAGATACTTAGGCTGTAGACATTGTTTTAGCTGATGAAGATATTTTCAAGCCATCGTGGTATCCATCATGATATTTTGTTTTGCTATAATACAATGGGATTGATATTGAATATAAAATTAGCAAGAGGCTATTATCATTGACTTTGAAGAAGAGGTTGAACTGGTCTTTCACTACAGATTTGTTGCCTGGTGGTGGTATGTAGCCAACTTTAAGGTCCCAGGGACAAACATTCCAAACTTTCTAATCTGCTTATAGCTGCATAGACAACTTTGGTTTCCACACACAGCAATGCTTAAGATGAGAGATATTTAGCCATTCTAGAGTAAAGAGTAAAACAGACAGTTGTTCTTATATGAAGCTGGATGACAGTCCATAAACCATTTTAGAAATGGAATCACGATTTCAAGAATCAGTGGTCTCATGTTACAAATGTAAACCTCATGTTAAATGGTTAAAAAGTGCTAAGAAAGCAACTATGAACTACAATTACTAAAAACAAATAGAATGCAAATTCGCAACAAGCCAGAATTATTATTTGAACAATAGGAGTTTTCTCCATGATCATTTCCTTGCTAGTCACTTTCAGGCACATATCATTACCAAATATGGTAAGTAGTTTATCCCTCACTAGCACAATGAAGATTCATTACAGATAAAAGTGATCCAGAATCCAAGATTTCTTTGAG